>JAAAKG020101401.1:0-15872 GCA_010014905.2 Druon quercuslanigerum | reverse complement strand
ATGGCTTCTTATGTCCCTTCTAACTAGGGTCTCATTCACACATTCTAACCATTCCTTCCGCGGTCTGCCTCTGGGCAGTAGATTTGGTAAATAAACATCACGATAATAACCATTTACGTTATAACGTTCCCAAAACTTCAAGAAGTCACGATGAATTCACTCGCCACTCTGCTCTGACAAAAAACCTAAAACGTTATTTCTTTCAATAAGTTTGAAATCTTATTTTACGTGTGAAAGTATTACGTGAATTTTCAGTGTCTCTAAAAGTGGTGAAACAACAATTCATCAACTTGTCCATTGCTTTGAAAGCTGCAATATAAGGTATAGTTTTTAAAATACCTTCTTCTTCGAATATGTCTATATTTTTGAGCCTATCTGACTCTTTCAGTGGTTCCCTACAGGCATTACCCTCAAAAGCATCGCCATTATGATTTTTTGCAATCAGATTGAGTTTGAGTGGTCATAAAACAGCTTTTTCTCAGCCTAACAGGGGAACCAATCAGAAATGGGAAGATTAATGGTGCTGTGACACTCTCTGCTGCATTTCTTCTCTTCTCCTTGCTTTCTCAGGAGACAATATTTTTCGTAGTCTCTTCTTAAATCGCCGTAAGTTTTAAAATTTGTACCATTTTCCACTTCTGCGCTATCATATACACTCGAAGTAGCATCAACATTCAAACTCGTTTCTGTAGTCAGTTTACGTCTTAAATCATTTAAGGAGATAAAACAATATGGACAAGGAAATGATGATGTTGCGGTTTGTTGTGCATTTACTATCAGCAAAAGCTTAAGGTCTGCAACAAATTTAAAAGAGATATCATTAAGTTTGGTTAAATAAAATAAAAGCTTAATATTTGCGTGAGTTTCTTTTATTCCAGGAACGACACACAACAATAGCAACCTATTTACACTAGATAGCTTACCTTTTTTGCTCAGACAACCACCTTCAGAGTAGATCATTCTTTTCTTACAATCACTGAAATTATCTAAATCTTCTGAGTAAGTTTCATCATTATAATCTTTCCTCATGAAATTTTTTTGATGTTGAGGTGAATAATTATCAGGCATAATATAAAACTAATTTTTAAAAAATTTTTCCCACCATCAGCCATAACTTTGATGCAAAAGTTGCCTACTATTTTTCTACTTTCGATAAATTTGTCTAAAAGTTCTTCAGCGTTGGCATAGACAACAGGACGTAGTTGGTTTTTTGCATCTGTTGAGCATTCACAATCAAATTCGTAGTCATCCGTTTTGTAAATATTAGCGAATTCTGTAGATTTGTACGACATATGCTTTCGATAATTTTCAGGAATAGACATTTTCCCAACATAACACCGTATGAAATTTGTAATTTTTCTCATTTGATTTTGTGAAGCTGCTAGTTTGAGTCGAAAATCATCTCAATTATCTTCATCGAAGGCCACGTTATTTTCAATTTTATTTATTGTGATCCCATATTTCCTCCAGAAGTCCTGAAATTTAAATCAATACTAACCCGTTTGTCACTTACATCGAGATTAAATTCTACATTGTTTTTTATTACATGCGTTGCAATTTGTTGTTGGATTTTTTCAGGAAGTTTCTCAACCATTTTTAGCACATTATCTTTAAGATTTTTGCAAGCATGAGCTTTGCCACTGTTCATTTCTTGAAAACACCTGGTGCAATATTTAATCGAAACAACAGAGTCACAAATTTATTCAATAAAAGCTTCTCTGCTTTTTGTGATTCATAGAATCGAGTATAAATGTCAATTTCCTTATTTATATCTCTAAATTTACCTCTACCTATCACAACTTTTGTGTGCCCTTTGGACTTAGCAGTCAAACATACATAACAATTACAAGCCTTATTCAAACGAGTCGGTTTCGCTAATAGTAACTCTTTATAATTAGGCATAGTTGGCACTTTCCGATTGAAAATTTCTTTTTCAACATCAAGAAGTGACAAACAACAAAACCTACACATACTCAAAGGATATTTTACATCGTTTAAATCTAAATCCATAGACATAAACTTTTTTATGAGTTTTTCAGTAGATTGATTTATTAAAAATTTTGCTGGCTTTATTTTGTCCAAAATAATTTTTTGACCACATGGGCCACATATTTGTTTTCTATTATCATGATGAGAACACGGAGGCCGATGAGTCATTTTGAAAACATAAGTTTCAAAAATCCAACTTGAAGAGATTTGATGGCTTTTCCTCTGGTGTATATGTTACTTCGACATGAATTTTCCTATTACATACAGATGTGCATGCGCCACCGAGCGGGATAAAATCCGTATATTTTCGGTCCGATGTCCGTCCATCGTACTTTTTTTCGGAGGGGAAGTGAGGGGAAGGTAATAGGAGAGGGAAGTATAGAAAGTGGTGGAGTAAGAGTGAGGGGAAACAGGGAGAGCCCAGTTTGAGAGAGCACCTAGTTTGACTGCTTTTTAATAAAAAGGGTGCTAGAACCCTAATTATGTTAGATAATTGGGACTACTACTTCACTATGCGATTGAAGCGCTTTTTGAAACACTTGCAGAATTAAAAAAATTCTTAGTTCCAGTAATATAATATAGTATAGGTGTAAAATAAATTTAAAAAAAAGTAAGTAGAAGTGAGTAAATAAGCAATATAAATACAAAAACGTCCATAACTTGCGAGACCGATCACTTAGGATTTTCAATTTGACATTTTTTTACTTACGAATAATCAAGAAACTTTCTGCGTTAGCTGATTTTGGATCCATTTTTGGACCACTTTTGCATGCTTGGGGAACACAGTGTGACCAGTCACCAATCGCCATCCTTATAAAAGGACAGGTCGAATTTCTCGATTTGTTATCTCTTTCTATTAGAAAAAATTTTTTTGTGGTTTTGGAGAGCCTTAAATGAGCCCTTAATTATGTGATAGGATAGAACTTGTTTGAACGTTTATTTCACATGGGGTTCCGTCAGCTTAACGATAAGCTAGCGTGACCCACGGTTTTTTAAAAAAATAGTGGAGATATAAATTCGACAGTAGGGCAATAAAGGAGCCTTAAATGAGCCCTTAAGTATGATATGGACAGATTTACAATTTGTCCATAATTTAAATTCAGGGTGGTTATTGAGAGCTAGGGGTGGCTTTTAGAAAAAATGTTTTTGTTGTTTTGGAGAGCCTTAAATGAGCCCTTAATTATGTGATAGGATAGAACTTGATTGAACGTTTATTTCGCATAGGGTTCCGTCAGCTTAACGTTAAACTAGCGTAACCCACGGTTTTTTTAGAAGATAGTGGAGCATTAAATTTCGCATTAGGGCATTAAATTAGCCTTAAATGAGCCCTTAATTATGTGATAGAATAGAATTTGATTCAACGTTTATTTCACATGGGGTTCCGTCAGCTTAACGTTAAGCTAGCGTAACCCACGGTTTTTTAAAAAAATAGTGGAGCATTAAATTTGGCATTAGGGCATTAAATTAGCCTTAAATGAGCCCTTAATTATGGAATAGGTTTTAACTTGATTCGAAGATGTGGTTACGTCAGCTTAATACACCTGGGAGTATGCTACAGGTCAACATAGTTGATGGGGACATTCTCAGTGCTTGCGTATAAAAGAAAGAGAGTTTCAGTCTACACAAAATGTTTCTCAAATTTGATGAACAACTTAAGAAAGGAGACCTTTAACTTTGTTCCTTTAACCTTTATCTTTCAGAGAATCAATGTCTCATGATAAACTAACGTTAAGTATAGATTAGAAGCCCGAATTCGAGGGCGCTCAAATTGGTGAATGCAGATTTATTTTTGCGGTCACTCTCAAACAAATTACTTTTAGTAAGGCATACACTACTTACTAATACAGTAAAAAAATCTCTGATCATCCTCTTAGCAATTAATTTATTTCAGCCTTATCTAAAGGACATGGTTTTGCAGTAGCTCCCCCCAAAATCCTTAACAAAAAAATCATTAGTAATTTGGAATCCATTATATATACCCTTCCACCCGAAAAAGGGAATGACCTACGAGGTAGGACGACCAAAATCTAACACCAAGCCCAAGTTTCGTCCTCAAACTTAAGAAAACAAGAAAAACAGAAATTCAAGAACTCGTTCGAAGGAAAGACATTATAATATTACCCGCAGATAAAGACAACACAACAGTAATAAGGAATGAAGAAGACTATAACAACGAAATTATGGACCTACTAACTGACTATACATCTAAAAAAACTTAAAAAAGACACCAAAAAACAATAGTCACCAAAACTAAAAACTGTTTTAAAAACTCTAAACTTGTCAGAAAAACAATATCTAATTTAATATCCCATCGCAAAATGCCATCGCTACTAAACTTTACGTACTCTTAAAAATCCACAAAAACAAAATTCTACTTAGACCGATCGCTAGCACTATAAATTCACTAACTTTCAACCTAGCACGCTTCCTCACCAAAAAAACTGAATCCTTTTACAGGAAACTCTATCACTCACGTTCAAATGTTTTTTGAATTGATACAGCAGATTTACTTTCAACGCCAAGAGATCCTAGTGAGTTTCAACGTAGTATCTATCTTTACGGAAGTACCAATCTCCGATACAATTGATATTATTAAATCTTTTGCAAACTTCCCCCCTATCTCATACGTTTGATAGAACGCTGTCCCAATAATACTTACTTCTCTTTCGATAACCAATTCTACAAACAAATCTCAGGAGCAGCAATAGGATCTCTAATCTTACCTGTAATAGCCATAATCTTTATACAACATCTAAAAACTAAAATCTTTAACCAATCCAAGCTTAAGCCATAATTTTAGTTCCGTTACGTGAACAATATTTTTGTCTCCTCACACCACTACCTATCTAAAAAACAATCGACCATCAACTCCTTTGTATACAGAGTTGTATCCATAACCGATACAGAAAACTTAAAAAAGGAATTTGAAAACGTTTAACAAATTGCAATGCAGGGAGATTACACAAACAAATTTATAAAGCAATAAGAAAATACACTAAAAAAAGTAAAAACAACCTGAGAAAGAAAGAGAAAAACGACTACTATCCTACCGTACATGCAAGGTATCACAGAACAAATATGAATATTTCTCCACAAAAACAACATATAAACCATATTTAAACCACCCACTAAAATTGGCCAACTTCTAAATAACCTTAATAACATAACATTTTATTTGACAAAACAACTGTCATCACAAAAACACACAATATATTTTTCGAAGAAAACGTAGAAAATAAACCGAAAGCTTAAAACACCCTGATAACATCAATATGGACAATGGATATAATACCAATCCGGTTTGGCATTCTGTCTTCCCGGGATTTAAAAAAAGATTTGATTAGACACGCAGGTGCGACTAATCTCCATGGTGGGGTGTTCTAGCCAATTGCAGGCATCGTAGATAGTATGCATAAGAAATTCTTGATTTTTGTTTACTTCTCACGCAGTATACTCTATCCAAAAGGCCTAAAATATATCTATTCGAGCTCAATTAACGCGTAATTTAATCAGCTTTCCACGGTTTTTCAACGAAATTTTTCGCTCTATTTTTGAACGAGTAGTCGCTTTTCGAAGTCAGCAGTGATTTTTAAGATTACTTACGCTGATCGTACGATGAATTTCCGACCGTTGTATATATTCATTGAGACAATTATATTACAGTAAATCAGTGTTTTAAGGCTCGAATTTATCTTCACTTAAAAATCTCTATTACACTTTTTCCTAATATACAAAAACAGAAAATGCCAAATATGTCAGCTCGGTCAATTCTACATTATTCGGAATGGACAGTAACATTACACGAGAGATAACTAAGTTTATTAAAAGTAATTTTATCGTTATAGGTAACAGCTGGGGTTTAAAACAGAAACGTTGTATTTGTTTTTATATCTCTGAAATGTCGTTTCGCTAAATTGGATGATTTTTTGATGAACCATAAAATAATCTACTATTCTGGATTAATGCAGATCCTTGATCAGTTTCTGGCCAGCACCCATAAAAGTGTAATTCACGAGGGGCTAGGTTTAGTCACGTCGATTTGAATAACAATATTACAGGATTAGATAAAATTACAGAGGATTACATGGGATTAAAAGATTAAATGGGATTAAATAATATCATTATTGGGAACTAACGAGATAGCACAAGATTACATAGGTTTACATGAGATTATATAAGATTATAAGGATTACTTGAGATTGCATAGAATACATAAGGCTTCAAAAGAGTAAAAAGCGATTACACAAGATTACATGAAATAATAATTGAATAACGCAACACAAAAATAGTGATAAAAATAACTGCTAATTTGCAGGTTGCAGGTTGCAGGTTTTTAAAGGTTATTTTTCCTTTTGAAATTAAAATGTCATTAAAAACTGAATGACGTTACTCAAGGAAAGTTTTCTTGAATAAGTAACAATTTGCTTCAATGTTTAAAAAGTATACTTGTTGATTATTTTTGTGTGAAAATGATGCTTTGCTAATTGTCGTTGAAACCGGAAGAGTAAAATACTTTTTTTAATAACACTTAATTTAAGTGAACAATTGGATTTATTTCAAAGTGCAACAAGAAAAAACATATAAAATCTAAAATTAAGAATTTGTTCTATTAATTAAAGTAAGCTAATAAAAAGACTGACATTAAGGTAATAAAGACTTGAAATTGAAACAATATTTATACTCACAATTAGCGTGAGGTTGAGATGCCCTTAAATTAACGACTCTTATATCTGAAAGTAAGGCGCATAATTATACTGAAACTATGGATCTCATCACTTCCTGAAACCGTCAGGTCTAACCGGACATCACATGAATTATAAAGATAAACCTTATACCATCCTTTTGGATTTTCTGTAAATTCGCAAAAATACAATCATACTTCATATTGATAATCTTGAATTAGAGCGATATGCGCTCCTTGAAAATCTAATATTACACTAAATTTATAAGCAGAAATTGTAGCTTTTACTTCAAAAAACAGTAGAAAATTCACAAATGAATTTTTCAACAAAATACAATAATTGAAGATACACAGAAAACTGCGAGTGTTTGAAAATTTTAGACAATTGCAACTTTAAACGGGACCGTCCGTCACAACTTCGCTGAGAGAGAAAGATACATAAGAAAGAGGCATAAGAGTGGGGTGACTGTTCGGGTCTTTCTGATTCTCTTTCTCTCTCTACGCGGGGACGGTTCCCAAGCTGGCTTGTCGCCTCTATCTGTATTAATTCTATGCACTTGACACACGGACTAAAGAATAGAAATCGAGCAAACTAACCTAGACCGAATCGCGCGCGCGTCCCAGTGCCATTAAGGCAGAGCCTATCTGAAATTCAGTAAGGCATGCCTCTTAATTTTTGGTAATGAAAGCCTTACATTTTATTTCATTTTGTTTCTATCTCGCTTTCAGAACTGTGTATTGTAAGTTAGATGCATAGCTTACTTCATTTCAGTCGAGAAATGCTTTTTTCTATTTAGGATAAGTAAATCAAAACTTACATTAAGTCAGATATAACTTAAACATTTGTTTTTTCTGTAACATTTTCTTGTTCTCAGAAATAAAAGTATATTTTTAGAATATTATGCAGTATTTAAAAAATATATTATTTAAAATTCATGACATTACTCGATTAAATTGATAATTACACAGTGAAGCAGGCCAAAAGGAAATTATTAAAACAAGGGTTAAACCAACTAATTCAATAATAACACTAACCTACACGATTTTCTCTTCGTAATGTTGCTCATCATTTTGATCGATTTTTGGATACTGATTCCGAATCTGTTAACAAAAATGCTTAATTATTTCAAGCTTTTGAGAAAATTGGCATTAATGGGTCGAAAAATCGCGTTTTAGGTCATATTTATGTGCCTACTGAAAATGAACGAATGTGAGAAAACCTTATACTTAGGCCTGAGATAAAGCCTAAAGCTTAGGATAAAACCTCAGATAATTTAAAGTAGGATTCTTAAATGTACGCTACCGTTCAAAAGTTTGGATGCACCTCTTTTTTGATTATTGATTAAGATTTCTTAATTTCAAATATGTCAGGGCTAAAATTTTTTCTCTTTAAAGGATTAAATTATTTCAAAATTTTGTACAAAAGGAGCCCAGAATTAAGCTTATTTGTCTTTTTTTCAAGTCGATATTGCAAGAATAGTATATATTTTAATGATTTCCTAAATTTTCAATAACTTCCTTAATAATCCAACAGCTTATATTTTGTGCCTTGTTTTTTCCTCTGTTTTTTCTTGCTTACTTTCAGAATTTAATCTCTTCATACAAAAATTATTAAGCCAGTATGCACACGATATTTAAAATATTTTGAAAACGTTCTAAAAATATTCCAGGAAAGATTTTTGTGTCACAAGTTCCAGAAGGTTCGTAAAACGTGTAAAACCGTGTGCCTACTGGAAAAGTACTTTACTAAGGGCGAATAATGGTGTGCTGACTATAATTTTTTTTGCGCCATGTGCATGTTTTCTATTTAGGTCATAAAATAAATAAAATGAAAAGAGTTAGAGGTCTGACAGAAGATCTTATGAAAGAACTTACTCCAGACATTGGCTTGCGGATTGAGCTGTTGGAAAGTTTGATAAAATTGAAGTCCGTGGAATCTTGAAATGCACGTTTGATTAGGAAACGTTTAAATTGCAAATATTGTGAATATCCATTTATTTGATAGGTGCTAATTTCAGTAAGGCTTTCCTGAGTCCTTATCAATTGCTTATATGTGTAGGGATTTTTACTTACAAGTATATGGGTTGATAAGAGATGATAGATCAAAGATTTTTGTACCCTTCTAACCTCAAAGTCTTAACTTTATCATGATTTTTTCGACTATCGTGGTATAAAGTACTGTTTCATACGTGTGTGAGAGGTGATTTTTAGCAAGTGAGACTTTTGATGATTGCTTTGCTCATGCAAAACCCGTCTCACTTGCTAAATAACCACCTCTGACACAGATGTTGGAATGTAATATTTTTATCATATGATCAAACATGTCAGTAATTTAATTATATAAACTTAACAACGGCGTTACCATGGACTGACTGTCGCTCTTACATATTACCCTTTTTTCATCAATTATTACAGTTTCCTTTTTAGTTTTTTTGGGATGAAATCGATTTATTTTGGAATTTTCTGATAATTAAAAAAATGATAGCCAGTGTATATATATTTCAATTATGCAATTATTTATTTTCAAATTATGTAAACATACTTTTCATGATAAGCAATAAGAAAAAATTTTCAATTTTTTCCCATTTCTATTGTTATTGCGTGATTTTCTAAAAAAAAATTTGTAGCAATTTTTAGGAGGCACCAACCTCAAGAAACTCCAACTTATTGGATTGTGAAATTAAGGAATCTGACGCTAAATCTTGCAGTACTTTTTTCTATAAAACAAAAAAAAGCAAGATTATCTTAATCATTGTGATCCTGGGCCAAGTAGGCATATAGAGTCAGAAACATGTTTGACTATAAGTTCTCCTCCTAAGAAGAAAAAGCGACGTGAATCATCGCCAGAATCATTTGACGTCATCACAAGTTTTTCGAACAAGGAAAAGCAGCCTGATATCATTGATGGTGATCCTGTACCAATTAGGCATATAGTTTCATTTGAAGCTATTCAATATGTGAAGGATTTGGTAAGTATTCAGATGTTCCCATGCGAAATACTGTAATCTTTTTCCATTCTCATCAGTTTAATATAAGCATCGCCTAATTTTTTTTAAGGACCTGAGGGAATACCTTTCAAATTATAATTTAGAATGTTCTAATGCAGTAGAACATTATGATTTACATGGTTACTTATTGGAAACTCAACGAAATTCAATAAGTACGACACTTTATATGATAGCTTATTCCTAAAAAAATAATTAGACGTATCTGTTGCCTTGGTTAGTTTTTTTATTCTTTTTCTGAATATTTGACGAACAAAATTAAATATTGCAAGACAAAATTGAAAAATGTAGTCGAAACTTAATCTTCATTTTCGGAAATTTTAAACAACTTCAGAAATAATAAACTTTTTCCAATTTTCTGGATCTTTTAGTTGCAAGACAAGTTTTTATAGACCTTAACTTGCTAATTTAAAAAATTGAGAAACTTTAAGCCTTCCATTCTTCTTATTTTCTTTAGCCAAATTTGTATGATGTAAATCAAAAATAAATCAAAATAAACTTTAATATTTGAGGAATGTTGAGAAATTGTCAAATGAATAAATTTTGTACTATAAAATTTATATTATTTTTCAAACGTGGGAAAATAGTTCCTCGTTTTCAGATTTTATACGATTAAATTATATTTTATATAATTTATGCTAATAAATTCAAGTTAACTGTGGAACTTAACAAAATAATTTCTTATTTGAAACGTATTCTGTATCGCGTTTGTTGAACATTTTGAAAAAATATTATAAATTAGTGAACGCTAAGTTCGTCTAATAATTTGATCAGAGGTTAAAAGAATTTGAACTTTATTTTATTGTGACTATATTATGTTAATTTTCTTCGTTATCAGACCTGCACCAAGTGAGTATTTAGAGGCCGCTAAGAAAATTTGTGAGCTATTCCCGCAAGAGAAAGAGGTAGTGTATCTTTCATTTGGTTGCCTTCCTCAAAATGTAGATAAGTTTTTTATACTCTTCTAATTCATTAGTTCTTCATCATTAATGGCCTATTGATATAGTATGATAAGGTATTGACCCAAAATTCATGAACTGCTGTCAACTACCTAAAATATTTGTTGAATATTTTAGGCAGTTTACTACAGCGTGCCTAATAGAGGTCACCGCAATGCTTATGGTAAACTGTATCATAAGTTTAAGAACGCAAAATACAGCATACAGAAGAAAGGTGGTCAATTGAAGTTGAGTAACTCGCTGAGTGACGGGCACAGTAAATTTACTGTTCCAGCTCAAATTGAAGGTATGTTGTATACTATTTGTAGTACTTTTTTTGTTTTTTCTTTATTCTTTAAGAATCGATGTCTTTTATCAGGGACTACTGACAAAACCGACCCCTCGGTTAAAGCTGCAATTAGTCGCTTAAAACATGAAAGCCACGGCTCGTGGCCGGCAATTCTGGAGAGCTGGTCAATAACGCATGCTCTAAGGATTCAAAGTCTTGAAAACACAAGACCTCAGCCGTATACAACCGGCGAGAACACATCCCAGGTAAGCGAAGAGCAACATTTCGTCAGTCCCTACTTTCAAGAGTGGAAAATACTTGATTGTCCAAACTGATATCTGTTGGTAAGCCTTAGGTATAGTTTGAGCCTTCAGTGGCAGTATATATACATGTGCTGAAAGCGATTATGAACTGCAATATTAATATCCAAAAGTTCCATTAATAAGAAAACTTCCAACTATTTGGACAATCTCAAAAAGCAATCAAACTAATCGTAAGGAAAGAGGAGAAAAGAAGGCAACGTTGATATTTCCTTCCATCTTTTTCTTTGTCTTCCTCTATTGTAAATTAAAACAAAAAAACCCTTTCGGTCATATTGTGATTTCTGAAAAACGTCCCCAAGATATCGGTGTTATCCGATGGATGTCCCAGGAATTTCGATATTTTTGTCTGTAAGAATATTCTACAAATATCCTGTCAACATCCTTAGAACATTCTTGAGATATCCTATAATATATTTTTGATGTGGAAGAAACTTGGCATAACGATTTGGAATTTGTTTAAAATAGAAATAAAAATGAAAATTTTGATTATTTCTTTGCCACTATTTACATGACTTGAAGCGTTTATTGTTGATTATTAACTTTTTTAGCTGAATCAAGATTTCAAACACCTCTACCCTGGCAGAGAAGAGGGCTTATTAACCAAATGGGAGACTTGTGAAGAATTCATCATTGACCTAATCCGTAAGGAAACTGCAAAATCTGACACTTACACGATTAAGCAGTTAAAGGAATATCATAAAGCCCCTGAAGTTTCGTTTTAGTTTTTTCCTTTAGTAACACAGGTTTCTTATATAATTAAATTAATTTTCTGAATTTTATTCTCAAATTAACATTGTATCAGATAAAAAGGAAAAAATGGTTCTATTTCCAGACAACCGTGATCCAATCGTATTAGATGTTCTACCACAATTATTAGTAAGAAGAGTTCGCGGAAAAAAATCCACTGACGTGGTCACTGTTGTTGAAGCAAGACACGCTTTTATCTTGCATGTCACTGTAAGTGATTTTCCTATGTTTCACTTTCTGCATACTATGTCCAGGTTGATAATGTACGTTACCAGTTAAGGACTTCAATTACATCTCTAAACACATGCTTCAAGGCATTCTGCGCTTTGGATATAGATTATCCAGTCGACTGCAAATCCGTATGATACTTTCTACAACAGTATTTTTACGAAATTCATCTTAAAGAGGACAAGCACATTCCATGGGTGACAACCGTTATCAGTTCCCTGAAAGGACGATTTTTGAGAAAACAATAGTTTATAAGGGGTATTAGTCTCAAACTTATTTTAATCCTCAATCTTAATTGATTCGAGGCTCAAATTATACTTTTACTCATTGTCTATTTAAATTCGTTGTGATTACAATAAAAAAAATTAGATGCTAAAGAATTTATCATGGTTCCACTTCTCACATGCTTCAGTAGAATTATAGTTCAAAAGTACAACTCTGAAAAATAGCAGTTGGTGAAAGTTCTCACACGTATTGTAAACTAGTTACTTTTACGTTGCTATTGTGCCTATAAATAAGGAGCACTGAAATGGTGCAAGTTTTATTCTTATGCAAAAAGAATATCAATAGTTCTTTGAAAATGTATAATTGTAGTGCGTGTGGAGCTGCCGTTCCGACAATCCAAGGTCTTTATAGCCATTTGCTTATTATTCGATACTATAAAATATTTAACGTCTTTAAATGTGCTCAAGATGGATGTAATAGACAGTATACTTCTGTGAAGTCTTTCAAAAAGCATTTGAAGCAAAAGCATACAATTCCTGAAGAAGATCTTAATGATTTGAAAAATATGTTTCAATCTTCGGACGATATGTTTATGGGTTTAGGTACAGAGAGACTTAGAGAGAATGCCTTAGAAAATAGCTCATGTTACATCCGCCCAGTAACGTATAATATTGGAATAGGTCAAAAAATTAAAAATATTGATGGTAATGCTGTTTTAACACAGGTTGAACTCAATGGTCAATATATCCCCATGAAACAAGTTCTGAAGAAATTTCTTTAATTGCCAGGTGTATTAGAGGCCATAATTAATAATATTGAAACTCTGAAAAATTCAAGGAAATTTACTAATGTAGTACAGAGTCCTCTCTGGGAACATATTGAAGACAATCATTTTGCAGACAAGACTATGTTTCCTTTGTTTTTATATTTTGATGATGTCGAACCCGACAATCAAACAGGTTCTCATTCTAGAGATCACAGCCTCAGCGCTATCTATTACGAAGCAGTATGTCTTCCTCAGCACTTGCTTTCATCTCTTGAAAATATTTTTGTAGCGGCGTTTTTCTTAAGCGATGACAGGCACCTAAACAATGTTAAACCTTTTTCCGACATCTCGAATGATTTAAAAGATCTTGCAACTAATGGAATTACTATCCAGACTGAAGCTGGAGAACAGCGAATTCATTTCGCGTTATGTCTTCTTCTTGCGGACAACTTGGGTTTTCACTCTATTAATTTACTCGTCGAGTCATTCTCAGCAAATTTTTTTTGCCGTTTTTGTAAGCAGCATAAGCTGCTAACACAAAGTCAGAAAATGGATGATCCTCAAATTTTGCGTAACATACAGAATTATAAAGTGGATGTACTGACCAATGACTGTTCCCTCACAGGTGTGAAATCCAATTGTATTTGGAATGTTCTTTCATCTTTTTATATTACCATAAATCAATATTTGTATTTCATGCATGATTTTTTAAAAGGTGTTTGCCATTATGACTTGTGTGCCATATTAGATCAAATTATAACCTTTGATGCATTCCTATTGATTGATACTCTAAATGAACGTGTACAATATTTTGATTACGGCCCTGATTCAGGAAATAAACCATCCATGAACACCATGAATGACATTAAAAAAGACAAGCATTGTGTGTAAAGACACAAGTTCTCTTGTTATTTATTTCATAAATTTCTCGAAATGTTTCTTGTATTTGTCACATGTAAGATTTACAGTTAATATCAATACCAATTTGTATTGTACCATTTACTAAGAAAATATTTTTGACATAAAAGTATTTAAATCATACCCCCAGTGTTTGTCAAATGTCCACGTTTTGAGACACCCTGAATCCGAAAAACAGGTTTTTACGAATGTGTCGGTCTGCCTTTCCGTTCTTGTATGGTTTTTTAGTTTGTTAGCACGATAATTTTCGAACAAAATGACAGACTAGATTGTCTATCTTTTAGTATTTTAAAATGAAGGACAGGTTTGTTAGCTCACTATTTTTGATAAAAATTCAAAAACTGAGCACATTTTGGATATATTTGAGACTAGTTTTTTCCAGATTTAAAAAATTTTCTGGGCGGATACAACAAAATTAAAAAAAAACACGGAAATGAATATTTTAAGCCAAATAACGCACGATATGGAAAAAGCCAAGCGAAGAAAAATGTTGATTTTTGAGTGCCTTACAAGGTTATCATTACAATTTTTTGAATTTTCTTGAAAAATCAAAAACCGTTGTGACATTCTCAGCATAAAACAATAACCCTCATTATTTGAAGTTTCGTGGGACTGCTGTTGTAACTAGACTCTTTGCCCTAGATGCTTTGTGAGACTCTTTTAGTTGATTATTAGGAGATGAAGCAATAGGACACCACAACTGCGATGTAGAACACGCAGCTGTAGAAAATTTAATTGAGTAAGTCTGGTTCACTGAAGTTAGGGATACAATTTAAGACTAAAAAAATGCTAAGGCTGATGTGTAGATTGTATGTGTAAAGTTGAAATCTTAAAAAGAAAATTAAGAACCAATTCACTTTTTTAAAAGACGGCTGAAGTTGGAATAGAATGTTTAGCAACCATTTTTTTAATGCGTATCTTTTAAACGAAAAAATGAAACTACGTCTGTCTTATTGCCAATTCATGTTATGAATTATAATAATATGAATGTATGAAAATGAGAATGTGATGAGAATGTGTTAGTCAGAGCCAAATGGATCATTAACAAAATTCACTATTAAAAAATGACTGTTGCCAATGCTTTGAGCTTTAGTTTTAAAAAATCGGGCGCGTTTTTTATTATCCTTTTCAGGATCTTTTAGGACCTAAAGTACATAAGTTTAGAAGAAAAAATTCTGGATAACTGTGACAGTAAGCAAAGACCTACAAAATTTGAGTAAATTAAACAAATCTGCAAATTATTATGAAATAACAGAGCAATGGCTCACGACACAAACTTTTTTTTAAATTGGAAACATACTATTTTAGTTCTTCTTCTTTATTCATAATGTGTCCCCGAAGGATTTACAAGACTTCCATTCCTTACGATATTTCGTCTTACATATTTAACGACAAAAAGAAAATTTCAACCATAATATTTACAAATATTTACAACCATTTACATTATGTCTTATATCTATCTAGTTCCTTAACTCGAGCGACCGGCCGAAAGCGAGAGTGCAGGTGCAAGCGAGAGAGAGAGAGAGAGAATGAGAACGCAAACCCATCTTAGTCTTCTTAGGCTATTACATATCTATTACTTATAATCTTTACGCTTCTAATCTAGGCGCCTTCCGTTTCCTTATTCTTTCACTTTTTTTGTCCTTCAATTTACCATTTTTTCACATGCATTCTTTCATTCATCCCCATTCGCTCCCCTAGCACCCTCCAACTCCTTCATCCATTCTTCTCCTAATCCATCCTCCCCTAGAATCTTAACCACA
>JAAAKG020101390.1:0-15872 GCA_010014905.2 Druon quercuslanigerum | reverse complement strand
AAACCGAGAGCTGTCAGCACGTTACTATACGGTGCTCACTACGCACTCTGATTTGGCGTGGTTTCTTCTTTCCGTGTAGGGAAGAGAATTCTGCAAGTTCCTCTGCTATTGGAACGCTTGTATCTGTGGAGCGCTTGCAACTCCGAAGCTCGTACCTTCGGAGTCCGAGTTTACCTTGTTTCGTCTGATCAAATTAATTTGGGCGCAAAATTGATGAAGAATTTATTACTTTAAAAGAAAGCAACGACCAAAGAATCGAGTGAAAAATTGATAATTTTACAAAATTTCATAAAAATCCGAGAATCAGTGGAATATTATTAAACAAAAGGTCACCCTCAACATTTTTTATTCATTTGTAGGCCTCCATGTAATACTCTTTGTGTGTGTACCCAAATTTTAAATAAGTTTAATAATATGTATTTATTATATCTTATTAGTTCATCCGGATTTTTTAGTTAAGAAGGATAATTTTTATTTAATATTTAACAATCTTTGACTGCTCAGTAAAAACAAAAAAATTGAATGCAAAAAGTTTTAATTGAACACTTATCATTTATAGAAAAAATTTGAGTAATTTTAAGAGATTTTTACAGGTATTGAAAAGATTCCAACTTAATTTGAAACTTGCAATCATTTCAAATAATTTAACGAATTGTGTTCACTGCAGAGAGCCACAAACTAATTTAAAACGAAATATATATTGTTGCAGAATTCAGAAAAAAAATTAAATAGCTTTTTAAGAATTGTGAAAGGCTTAAAAATAATAAAGACATTTTCGTAAGATTCCTAGGAAAATTGAAAATGATTGTTCATTTTGAAAAGTCAATTTTAAGAGAAGGGTTTGAAATATTAACAAAGTACTTCCAAAAACATATTTAGAAGTTCTTAAAGATTTTCTACAATCGTTTAAACTTAAAAAAATTTAAAACATCTTCTTGATTTTTCAAGATTTTTCAATAGAGTTTTGAGACTTTTACACAACAAATTTGTATTTTTTCAAGTTTTAATGTTTCTTAAGACGATATTTTGATTTCTTACATACGTTTGACCCTATACTGGAGTGGTTGTCTCGTTCATTTAAAATTTCAAAAACTAATTTTTTCGGTGTACAATACGTATACTTCATCATGTGAATATTTTTTTAGGTGCTTTTAACCTTTAGGATTCAGAAAAGTTACACATCGTGGAAAGTATTATATATAAGTTATAATTTTGGGCCATTAATTCACTTTTACTGAACACAGTAATTGTGAGACTGACTACATGATGGATCAGTTCCTCATACTTTTCTTACTGGTTTTATTTTCCAAGTTAACTGAAAATTTTTCAATTTCAGACAAGTGAAACTAACGAATAATGAATCACCTCATTTAATCACACATCCAGCCAGCTACGTTATAGACAAAAATAAAATGTTTTCAGGTAAAGCTATAAGCGATGAGTTTTTAGTCTTCCGGAAACTAATTAGGCTTTGTTCAGCTGGTTATAATATGCGAAAATCTGATTCAAATTTGTTTAATATATAAGATAGCCAGATCGTCGTCTCATCGAAAAATGATCATTTTATTATCAGTTCAAGTTTTCCGAGTCCTTAAAGCTATTGCAACTTAGGTTACACGTGGCAACATGAAACAAATAAGATTCAAAATTTTCAAACATTATATAACAGAGAATTTTGGAAATTTACTATTATACTTATTATTATGAAAATATTTGATTGCAAATATAGTAACGGTTATAGTTCCCGCAATGGCGTCAATGACGTCAACTTCTAAAAATTTTCTCATATGCCACTTTATTTCTTCTACATTGTACAATTATATGATATACATCATTCATCATCTTAATACTTTCGCACGTGCAGTTACTTTTTATGGCTCAGAAGCTTAACTTAGACACCCCAGGTGGCAAATTCATACATAGTGCGAAATATTATGTATACATTTACCGCCTAGAATATTTGTTAACTTATAGAATACAAATAATACAATTAACTTTTAAACCAAATTTTTCTCTGACAGACGAAATGAACTATTTACTCGACGCATGGCTCTTTTCTTATATCAGCACTGTTTAAATAGAAAATAATGCCACGAGTCGAATTCATTATATACCCAGATTTTTTAAACATTTGCAAGGTCAAATGAGATAGTGCCTACTATATGAAATATATTGAAACGGAATATATTCAGTATTTTTAAAAATGTACAATAAGATTTAATTAACTCGTTTTTGGCATTTTTTAAAAATGATGATCTTCAAAGAGACACTGTTATTCACGTTAGTGAATAACAGTAATGGGGCTCCCATGCCTAATCAAGCCGATTAGGCTGATCCGATTATTTAATATCATGATTAAATGAGCTCGATATTGTCAACAGGGCAATTTTACGCGCAAATATAAAATCGCGAATTTATTGGAACAACTTTCATGAAAAATATGCTAATGTTCAAATATAGTGACTTATTTGCATGTCTGGTTCTGGAAGGTCTCCTTTTAAATGAGACGCTCAATGGACAGTAAAAGTTTGAAATACTTAAAATACTCCTTATATTAGAAAACCTCTTTCGGGTTTCTTCCCGACCACCGTCGCCTGCAAATCCTGCACAGTCTTAGAGTTTCACTGTATTATAAAAATTTTTGACTCGATTCTTTAGGCAATGCTATTTTTATTAAAAATAATGCATTCTTCGTTGAATCTACGTCAAAATTATTTCTATTTTTTTGTGATAATGAAATTTATGCAGACCTGAACGTATTCCTTAATCTAATTCTAAAGCTCGGGCATAGTTGGTTTCCTGTTGCTTCCACTTGGACAAAATCCCCAGAAAAGACCAGGTGTTTTCGTGAAGTATGTTTCTAGACTTCAATTTTATATTGAAATATAGAACTGTTATCCAGATCTTGAATTTGGCAAAGGAAACTGTACATGTTCCTTCCAAGGAACCTTTGTGCGAAGTAACCTTTAAATGATCCTGTGCAGGTTCCTACACAGATCCCATTGACTTGTGGGTTGCTTTCGATGGTGGGTTGCATCTTTAAGGAAATAAAAGGAGAGCAACTTTAAAGATGTGAGCAACATGAATAAGGATCCTTTCAAAGGTTCCTTTATCAGTTTTCTGTAAGGGATCCTATACAAGTTATTGTATGGGAACCTGCACCTCAACTTTCTTCGCAAAGAAACCTGTACAGAAATCCTTATTGGCTCATTTAGAGGTTCCTATGCACGATCGTCTACAGTTTCCTTTGCCAAATTCCTCCACAGGAACCGTCAAGATTAGCTGTACAGTTTCCTGTGCAGGCTCATATACAGGAAAATGTGCAGGATCCTCCGAGCTTCCTGTACATGAATTTTTAGATGGGCAGAACCAACGAATTAAAATACCATTGGTTGAAATCAATAAATAATACATAAACAGTAGTTCGTCAATCTGTAGAAAATTGATATCTTATTTTAGAAATAACTGTATTTATAAATTATGCAATATTTAGAATTATCCATTTATATATTTCTTTTACAGAATTTAGTTCACAAGGTGATCCCGCATTTGGTTTTATTAGTATACCAGTCAATTATTATCGACCTTATACGCCTGTTGATGAAGAACTGGAACCTGTTAGACTTCGCAGCGAATCTCCTCCACGCTATGTTCCCCTTAAAATATATCCTATTCCTCATGAATATCAAATTCAAAAGGTCAGAACACGTGCACTTCTTCGAGTAACATTTGGAGAAGAAATCGGTCCCCTTTACAGGATAAGCCTACCTGCTAGGGTACTAGTATCACCGGATAATTTCATCGTTGGAATAATAAATTCTTATGGTGTTTTGTTAAGATTATATTATACAGTATTATATCGTGGCACCCCGGTTCAAGTGAACATAGAAACCGGTGAGATTCAGACGATGTCTGAAACAGTAGTTAAAAATTTACCTTTTCACCGCAAGATTGAATAAAAGTGTTACATTTTACTAAATAAATGAATTAAAAGTCAAAATGTAAATCAAAATTCGAAAGCAATTATATAAAAGTATAAAAAGTAAATCAATGTATTTATTTAACCTCTCACATTGATACATGATTATAAAAATATATTAGTTTAGTTTTCAGTGTGGGCGGGATGCCCATATTGGACAGTTCACCCAATCTAATCACCTGCACAAATATTCTTCAATAGCATGCCAAAAATTTCTTGGTTTATTTCTTTTCCTCTTTTTTTTTACCATCCGGAATTTTTGTGAATGTCTTTAGATTTTGTACATTTAGTTTTTATATATAAGAACATGACGTGGGATTTATGACTTTTTGAAATTCTTTTTTACATGTCGTTATTCAAATCTCTACGACTGCCATTTTTGATAGAACTACAGCAAAGAGTAATTCAAATGTTAACCAGGTTAATGTTTACCAGCAATGGAAACCTGCGACATTAGGTTGTGCTAATTTTTGTTTTTATTTTTTTTTCGTGTACATCATGTTATTGATTTAAGAACAAAAAGGCAAAAATACAAATGTCGCCAAAAATACAAATTGTTGATCCTACCTCTGCTTACAGGAATACCGGTTCTTACTCTTCCTTCTTGTCCATTACGCAATAAAATTCATTTTCGCTCGATAAGTTCAAAGCGCCAAACGGTTTAGCGCGCTTATCAGAGGACTGGAGCCAGATTGAGTGATTTATCACCAATTAGGCGACTTGGAATAGGCTTGTGGGCCAAGAAATAGGATGCTAATGTAATTATTGTGCTTTCTGATTGGTAAATTAGTATTTGCCTGAGAGAAAGAATGTCCGTTGTTAGCCAATCATAGGTGATCATGATAATCATTCATTGGCGTACATTCATTGCTCCTTCTTATTGGTTGGAATATTTATCACCTCACCAACCAAGAAGAAGACATTTTTCGACTAGTTTGGAATTACAAATGATAACTGTGTAATGCTTGACCATCGTTTTCGTTGTCGAGCTTTCGTATTATAAATTGTCAATGAGGATTTTCATTTACTGTTTCCTCGTTGTTAATGTAACATTAGGAATCAGAGTGTCCATTTTTCTGAAAATTTTATTCTGATTCATCTTCAGGTGTGGTAAATAATTATATTAATAAAAATCACCTCCGTATCGGTGTTTCTAATCTTATCAACTGGGAGTACGTCACTTTAAACTGCAGACTGAAAATAATGAATCATCTGAGATAGGTCCACATCTTTATTTGTATCAATTCCCTCTATTCGTTATTTTAAGTCTCAGCGTTGAAAGCGTTGAAAGATTCCAACTAACCATTGCTGGCTTGGGCTTTTCCTACACCAAGTAATCAATGTTAGAAATATATAGAAAATTTAACAACTTGTTCAACGCAAAAAGTTTTTTGATTGCGTTATTGTACTATATTAAAATAAAATGCATACACTGAGGTTAACAATTCAAGCTAACATTGCGCAATCTACTGGACTGAGTGCTAGCTCACAGCGCAGCGCACTGTGGGGAAAAATCACTTTTTTGCTTCAAAATAACGTAAATCCCACAAATATTGACCGATTGGGACCACAAAGCTTCATGAAAAAAACTGATAACATTTCTAAGAGTGTTGTCAAGCTTTATTTCTGAATTAGGTTTTGAATTTTTCATAAATAAACAAATATGACGAACAATGGCGAGAAATATCAAGAGTAACAACATATTTTTTTTTAATTTTTTCTTAAGATTGTACTTTTTTATATTGTAACTTATAATTTAAAAATTTAAAGGATGATTGCATTAATCAGACATATTTCGTCAAAAGAAGTCGCTTGCTTCTATTTCAACTTTTTTAGTTAGTAACTTTATGATAATTTAAGCAAAATTCATAATTTTTGGATCAAGTTTATGATTTTTTCAAACAAATTTACCAAACAAATGCATGATTGGGGCATCTGTCGACGGAAAAATTCTTTCTTTTTCGATATCAGACTTAAAATTGGCATCTTCATAATAAATTCAGCAGCATTCACAATTTTTTAATCAATTTTTTTACACCGTTAAGCCGTTTCCCTCTCGTGTTATTCATTTGAAAAACACGTTCATTCTGCAACACTGCTCCGACCCACGTTGCTGATCAGTCTCTCTAGCAAACACCCCTCTCAAAGCAAACAGGCTTTCGTGTTTCTATGGCTACTTATGTCTCATACGTATTAAACGTGATACAATTCTTTTGTTAGCCGTTTATCTTTCATTCTTTGAACATGCCCGAACCATTTTAACCCCCGCAGCAGACACATCCACCGCTGTAAGAACACTTGCCCAAACGACCATGTGCTGACTAGAGAGAAGAGGCTGACACGCGGTTGAGGCGTTGCTTGGCGACCAGACGATAGTCACGGTAGCCAGTTTAATAGCAGCGTTCGGACAGCCAATGAGAGGCGCAACAATGCACGTAGCAGAACCTATCGGCACGACAGCATATACAGGCTAATGAACAGTGGCCTCTCCGAAAATCATCAAGGCCCTGTGGAAAACATCTGGTCGGCGCGGAATAAGGCAAAGGAAACAGTTGGCAAAAGAAAGGGTGGCCTGACGGTGATGAACCTAGGACCGATCGATTAAAGCTGGCGATCAAGTAGGTAAACGGACAACGGATATAAAATTATAACAGAAAGATGGATCCAAATAATAAAATCGCCTTGGCCAGGTGGTACCAAGGTAAGTGTTTTTCTTTTCATCGCATGTGAGTGCCTTCTCTGCCTCGAAGTCTGACCCACATGGGTGACGAATCCGAGTCTTGTAACGGGCGTAGTGAAATAGTGGTAATGTAGTAGATTGTCGGAAATCCCTTCGTTGCTCGAGATGTGGAGAAACATTCGGCTCAAGATCTGGCCATACTAAAGGTGGTCGCACAAGAAAATCCGTTGCCGTGTGCTTGAGACGTCTCACGGACGTGCTGTCCGTGCACGAACCCATAAAGCCAACCAATCTACAGCAGGTTCCTTATTTCATTTCTCTCCGCATGTCTTCGCTACGTGCATAGATGTTGGATTTTCGGTAGTGTTTGCTCTTTTTGATTGCTAAGATATTATGAAAAACTAATAATCAAACTCCTAATGTAATTTTAAAAAAAATGTCAAATTTTCCGGAGAGTCTTTACTAGTAGCATCAGCTGCTTCTCAGGATTAACAAAGAATGACTCCGGTGAAGTATTAATTGAGATCACGTCTTCCTCGGCCGAAAGGAGATATTTATCAATCAGCATGCTTATTCCAAATCCTGCATCTTCTGATCTATCTAAAAAATATTATTATACATTGACATACTTCAGCTTTAAGCTTGAGTGGAAGAAGAAACATTCGGCTTTCATTTTATCATCCAGATACGTGAAACCTTAAATTTTAATTATTTATTGATGTGTCAACACGGATATCTCTGACATGTGCTGGAGCAATCCTTGTATACCTTTAGGTTGACACTGATGACAGATAGTTTAAAATAACCTCAAAATAAATAGAAATCATGACCGTGCATATACAAAATTTGCATATTCTGAACGTCAAATTTTCCTAATATTTTTTTATTTATAAATATATAGTTATATGAGTAGATAACATAAACAATAAAAATATTCTAAAAATCATAAATCTGCCATCAGAAATGAAACAGAAAGTAGAAAGAAAAGGAAAAATCACCTGTCCTTTTCCATAGACGCGTCCATAGGAAAGGACAGGTGTTATTTATGTACATACCTAGCCATTATCTCAAGATTTCTAAATAACCATTGACAAGGAAAGATTTCTGTCATTAATTGGAAAATAATTTATTTTATATATTTAAGGAAAAGTTTTCGCTGTGACAGTCATCCTCGAAAATTCCTGCACCGAAACATAATATTAACGTGTAGCAATAAACTTTTTTTTTTATTTCACCGTCAGCCCCAAATCCTGCACAGTATCGAAGTTTCACTTTATTATGGAAAACACCATTTAAAATATATAAGGAAATCGTTTCTCTCTGGTTATTATAATTTTGTGCGACTTGCTTTTTATAAAATTATCAGAGTTTCACTCGTTTCTTTAGTCAATACTATTTTTATTAAAAATAGTGCATTATTCGTTAAGATTCTATTATACTGTATTATATTGTCGCTACCCAGTTCATATACTCAGTGCAGTTTTTTCAGTTCCGTAAAACCATTGCAACATAGGTTACACGTAACGACATGAAACAAATAAGTTTCGAAATTTTTAGATACAACATATAAAAGAAAATTTTGAAACATTTACTTTAAATTACACAATTTCAAACTGTATTTTTCTAGTTTTATTCTTAATTCGCGTGACTTGTAACTTCATTTTCTTAAATTTATCATCAATCTCGGAGACATGCTACACCATATAACTCTTAAAAGTAATACGTTAAATTAAGACTTCTATTTGTAACATATACTTTTTCTTTTAGAGTACTGCTATACGCATAATATGAAAATATTTGTTTCTAAAAATTGTATTGGTTATAGTTTAAAATTACAATTGTGAAAGTTTTAATTCAAAATTTAAATTAAAAAAATTACAGTTGCATTGAAACATTAAAGAATTATGATATTTTTCGCAATGATGTCAATTTCTAAAAATTTTCTCCAATGTCATTTCCTTTCTTCTAAATTGTAAAATTATATAATATACATCATCCATCATCTCAATATTTTCGTACGTGCTGGTGGTTCTTTTCTTAGATTAGCACTGTTTGAAGAGAAAATAAAGTCGCCTACTTACTATATAAACACTTTTGATTTTTTTTCGTAGTCTGTTATTCACGTTAGCAGTTTTCCTTTGTTCTATTGGTAAATATATAATGCAATATATTACTAAATTTATAGCTTTAAAGTTCAGACATTCTAAGAAAATAATTACTATTTTTTCGTCTTGCTCAATAGTTTTATACTTATAACTTCAATAGGGTTACTTTGAAAATTTGGATAAAGTGATCTTTATGTACATACTTTAAAACTGAATATTTAAAAATGGTAATACTTGGAATCAGATTGCCCACATGGCACACTTTCAGAAAATACCTGGCTTTCTCTTGTAACTTTGTCCACGTAGCCACAAGAAAACACCAGGTCTGTCCTAGGATTAGATCTAGATTAAAACACAGTTTTATATCCGAATACACTCAGGCTCCACAGGTACGAGAGGTTCGGAAATCAGGATCTCCAAATACACGACTTGGAAAGGGGTTTCCACTACTGCGATTTCTGGGTAATGTGTGAGACCGCAAGGCCTACTTTGCACACGCGTGTCTGTGCAATTCGGCATCGACGCCCGACTTTCGAATAGGGTGAGAGTATAGGGGAAAGTTATGCATGCTTCTTTGCAGTTGGGACGCTTGCATATGTGGAGCGGTCGCAACTCCGAAGCTCGTACCTTCCGCGTCCGAGTGTACTTTGTTTCTTCTGATCAAATTAATTTGGGCGCAAATTTGATGATGAATTTACTACTTAAAAAAAAAAAGCAACGACTAAGGAATCAAGTGAAAAATTGATAATTTTACAAAATTTTATAAAAAGCCGAGAATCGTCTTCGCGTTCCAGATAGGAGTAAAAGAAACTGCGGGGATGTACGGTGGTTTATAATTTGAGTCGAAAATTCGGCTTATTTTAAGGTGTCACAAAAAGTAGCATAGGCAATCTGAAATTCGGAATTACATCTGAACATTAAATTAAGTTAATTAGATATCTGAAAGTCTGGTAGTATTATAGTATTATAGCCGACACTGACCAAAGTGACATGGAGTATATAAGCACGACGCGACGAGCATAAATGGTAGCGAAAGCCTCACTAGTTATTCCTGGTTGCCTTCTGGTTATTTCAGAACTGAATATTGAAATTTAGAAGTTTAATTCAAATCAAATCTGAAATTAAGTCGAATATAATTTTAAGTATTTATTTTTACTGTGCAACCTAACACCCTACCTGTATGAATGCGTCACCACTTTCGGACAGTTTGCTCGAAACGGGAGACATACTAAAATTAGACAAATGACGAGCTCACGTCGTACAGCAGTGGGGATCCGATGCATACGTAAGGCGAAGAAACTGATTGGAAAATTTCGTGTCATAATGAACTGATCTCGATATTGACAATAGCGCAATCTAACACGCAAATATATATATAAATATATATCTACGTAAGAATTATTGGCATTTTTTAGGATACAAAAATGTATGTAGACCTGAACCTATGCTTTAATCTAGGTCAAATCCTTGCACAGTCCTGGTTTTTCATTGCCACCTACTTGGAACAATTCCCCAAAAAAGGTAAGGTGTTTTCGGGAAGTATGCTTCTAGAATTAAATTTTATATTCAATTATAGAATAGACATATAGATGTGGAAATTTAAATTTATGTGCATTTTAGAATGTGTTGTGTTACATTTTTATATCTACAGCTTCATATTTCTTTTTTCTTATTTCTCGGAACCAACGACTTATATCGTCATTGGTTAAAAATCCATAAATAATGCATAAACAATGTTTCATCAACGTGCAGAAAATTGATATCTCACTTTGGAAAAAACTGTATTTATAAATTGTACAATATTTAAAACTATCCATTTTTATATTACTTTTTGTGAACTGTTGATGAAGAACTATAACCTGTTAGACTTCGCAGTGAATCTCCTCCACGCTATGTTCCTCTTAAAACATATCCTATTCCTCATGAATATCAGATTCAAAAGGTCAGAACTCGTGCACTTCTTCGACTAACGTTTGGAAAAGGAATTGGTCCCCTTTACGGGATAAGCCTACCTGCTAGGGTACTAGTATCACCGGATAATTTCATCGTTGGAAAATTAAATTCTTATGGTGTTTAGTTAAGATTATATTATACAGTATTATATCATCACAACCCGGTTCAAGTAGTCAAAAACCCGTAAGATTCGGCCAATCTCCAAAACAGTAATTAGAAAGTTACCGTTTCACCGTATGATTGCAGAAAAAGGTTAAATAAAAACATAAAATAATAATAATATAATCAAATAATCATTTTTGGTAAAAATTAATGTATTAAAGGCTTATTATCTTTTTATTTGATTAATTTTATTTCAAAGTTCAAACGTAAACATTCAGGCTTGCAAAAACCAGTTTTATTATATTTGTACACATGCTAACATCTAATACATCTAATGCGTTGATGGTTGTGCCTTTATGCTGTTTGTCATTCATTTCTTAACATCGTCTCGCTTTCAGCCCTGCGGTCTTAAGGAGAACAAATAAGGATACACTCACTGAAGGTGCATAAATTAATACTCTATTTTCTTAAGGCACATTGTGCTAACTACATTGGAACTTGGAATTAAGTAGGATTTCTGGCACGGCACGGGGGTGATGCTGCCGTAGTACGAATCGGCAACAGAAATCAGCTGACAGGAAAAAGGGGGGATAAAAAACACCAATCGGATGCACAGTCGATTTCAGCCGCTCGGCTGTTCAAATGCAACCTGGATACCGTTCGGTGCAGCTGCACTCCCACTTTTTACTACTAGCTTTGACGTTTGTTACCGAATATCACTATGCTAGCATAACCCTCCTGCACGCTTGAAAATGCATTTAAAGTTCACTGCGTCGATCTGAAAATTCAGAAATCACCTTTTCAACTTTCAGCAGATTTACTCATGTTCAAAAATTAGCCAGAATTATATCCGTCTTTTTGAAATTTACAAAATATTTTTAAGTGTGTATGCTCCTTTTTTATGCAAGAAAAATGTTTCTCAAATGCAAAAGACGAAGAAAAAATAATTAAGTAACTTATTTTTGTCTCTTTGATACTGGCTTCTGAAATACAAATACGATCTTATGGTACCCTCTTTGCAAAGAATGAAGATCGTTTCTACTTTAATATTCACCTTGGCGGTTCTCTAAAATTCTTTTGGTAATTACAGGAATATTTATCGTCTGCTTAGTTTTATAAAGTCGTAAGTCACAAAATAGTGTAACATAAATCAGACCTAAATCTTTTCTGAATTATTGCTCATTATTACCAATATTAGACATTTTCAATTTACTCTTACCTTTCTACAGTTGTCAAGATTTTTGAAAAATGCGTACCCTTTATTTAACCATATTCATTCAAATTCTTGAGATAACAGTTTAGTTACATAACATAGGTTTGCATTTACAGAAACGATTACGTTATCAAACGATTGAAAAAATTTAGTATCATCATGAATTTGTTTACTTTTTTTACGATATTCAAAGGCTTTTCGCTATCTATTATAAATAAATGGCACCATGTTAAAAATAAATATTGTCTTATTATCGGAGAAATACGTTCCGTATTTTTTACAAGAAGACTGTTAGATTTTTAAAAAAAGTCACATTAAGCAACAGTAATTCGACCATGGTTTGCGGCTTTTTTAGGCTCTTATATTCCGCAAAAACCAATTACCTCAAAATAACCCCATAAGTTCCCACATCAGTCACTGTCGAAAATATTTAATTTTTCACAAATTCCATCATGCCGAATTTTTCGGCTTTTATTGGTCTCCTGAGTCCCTAAGAATTCTATCACGAAAAGACTACCCTTACATTTTAAAGCATACCTTTCTATAAAAATTCTTAATTTAAAAAACTCCAGCACACAAAATTGGTGGAAATAATTTGTGCTCCTCAAAAAATCAACTACCATTTTTGACGTTCGTCCTGCATTAAGGTTCAAAACAACCCCTATGTACTACGTCAATACTATTTGGCATAAAATAATCTGTTGCCGCATTTTTTAATGTCAACAGAATTTATTATTTTTTAGCTCTTTAAAGCGAGCAATTTCGATTTTCAGGCTCCACTTCTTGAATTTAAAAACCAACGTCTCTGCCACATTAATACTTGTGGGATACGACTTTGCCAACAAATGGTCTTTTTCCGAATTTTTTAACCAACAGAAACTGATTTTTGTACTCCTAAAAGATATCGACTCTGCTTTTGGGGCTCCACAGAAAAGTAAGAGATCGAACGTAGCAGACTACTTAACTCCCATGTATTTTGGGTCGCTGAATCCGAATTCGAAGTCGAAATTCCAAAGTAAGCTTTTCTATTCTTCCTCAAACCTCAAAAAGTAAGAATTCCGCTGAGTTCTAAAGTGATTTTAAAATTCCAAAGTTGGCTGTTGTTTTCTTCCTAACCGCCAAAAATGTAATCTCGCATGCGATTGTATCTGACCTTAAGTGTGACCGAGAACCTATATAAGAGCCACTTTATTTTTTTTTGCAAGTTCGTTTGATGTATTTTTGCATTCCCAAAATCTCTAATGTTACGTCTAGTTTCCCCACCGCAGTTACTGTCGCTTTATGTCCACACAGGTTGTGATCTTCTTGCCAGCAGTGTTCTTTTCTCGTAATGTCTTAGCACAGAAAAGAACAACTAGTTACCAATTTATTTTGAAATATCCCTGCTTAGGATGCCTTGCCGTAGTTCTACAATTGGCAGTGTGCAGATTTGACTTGGGAGTCTCGTGTGTATAGTCCAACAAGTTCATGTATTTGATCCTGCCAGGCGACGCATCGCTTGAGTCGCCTCGGCACGTGCAACAACATGTAAGGGTTTTTCACAGAGCATCGGTCTAATCCCGCTGTGTGTGCAATTCTCATTGTTCCAGTCTGCCCTGCATCGTTTTAAGTTGCACGCCTAGAAAAACGGCTACGGCGGGGTTTAGAAGCCATGTTTTAAGGACAGCGAAGTACGGACATGCAAGGATTGTAGACTCACGACTAGAAGTCAAAACAAAGACTCTTTTGTACATTCAAAATGTCATGATACAGTTTTCGCATTGGGTTTCAAGATTCTTCGCTCAGTTTAGTTCGCTATCTAGGATTACTTCCAGGTATTTAACCGAGTCTGAGATCTTCAGTCTCTCATCAAAGTGCAGATGCCCCAACTTTTTTGAAAGCTGAAAGTCAAATGTATAGTCCTTTTGACTATTTTTCTAATGAAGACCGTCGATGAACAGTCGAAATGTTAAAAACTAATCTGTGAAACCTCGCAGCTATTTAGTTTTCAGTAAAAATGTGGACCAGTAATCAAGAGTATTGATTAATTTAAAATAACGTGTTCACTGGTTTACTATAATCTAGCCTATTTCAGAGAAAATTCAGAAGTAAAAAAAAATGTTTTTTTTTTTTGTTACCGACTCTTCGTTAGACTCCAACTTGCTTACTACAGTTTTACTTGGTAGATCTATTCTTCTAATCTCGTTGAAACTTTTTCCGAAGCACGTATATTTTTTAACCGTTCCGAAATTAATTTAAAAAATGTATCTCTCTTTTTTCGATATTCTAAATCTAATGAAATCCTGTACCTTTTTTCTTACAGAATTCAGCTCACAGTCCAACTGCAATACCCTTGCTGAAGAAAATCATGGTATTTCTGGTTGTGGAAATTTGCCTGTCAGGCATCATTCACCTGCCAGACAGCATTCTTCTACCAAATCTCCTTCTCCTGAAGAGCCTCCTCTTCGTGGCCGATCTACATCTCCTTCAGCCTGTCCTACTTCTATTCATGGTGTATGAGAGCCATCTAACACGGACAAAATTAAATATGGGATATGGAAAGGTTCAGAAAATGAGCTCACAGGATGTAACCGACAGTCCAGTGATCAGGCAACTTCCATTCATAAAGTTTTACAGAATAAAACGTGCCTCTCTGGAGGCCCTCTCGAGGCAGCGTGAGCGAATTCACGCTGCCTCGAATTCGTCGTGCGCGTGCGTACCCACTTGATCATTATGTTTTCATGTTATCTCTTAGTTCCAAGGAGTTACATTATAAAACTGTATCGATTTCTGTGAAAAGAAGATTAGGAAAGTTCCAGCGTATAGGATAATGGTTATCACTTATATATGCAATAAAAAGAAATAGGAAACGGGAAAGAAAAAGAAAGCAAAGTCGAAATGATTTAAAACTAGTCCTAAAAACCGTGTTAGGAGATATAAAGCTGGACTCCATTCAGGTATTTCTGGACCAGGATTCCATGAAGCCATCTATATTTCATGCTACAAATAAACTCTCTATATTAACCTATCTCACCTGCAATGGGATCTGCTTTCAAAGTGAGCCGTGTACCTCCATCAACAGATCTCCTATCCCTCCTTCTGCACCTGTGAATTTAGAGAATCTTACAAACGTGACGGCCTTCTTGACGGGTTCACTTAATCGCTTTGCTTCAATTATTTCCCTTTCCTAAAATGGATTCCTAAAAGAACTGAACAACTTTTTTAGCTGCAATCGATATAACTATTGTCTTGCAATCTAACCCCTATAAGCTTACAGCTGGTTGAATAAATTTAAATGGATACTACCCGTTGAGCAGTTGGCCCAACTTTATACGGTAGTTGACCCTATTTTCGGCATATTCATATCTAGTTCAAATAACTTACTGAAGTGAAACCCATTAAGGCCCTTTCTAACAGAATGCAGCAAGGTTATGCATATCATCAAAATTTGAATAAGCTCTACTGAACTGCCAATCGTTGGACAAAGTTAAGAAATACTAAGGTTTCTTTCACTGGCTAATATGACGCGCACAGTTGGGCAAACATTACTAACAGTTGTCTTCTTACTATTTAAATTATGTTTACAAATGACTAAAGAAAATAGTTTTCCTTTTAGCCCCAGTTTATTAAGTCCGATTTGCCGACGATTTCCAGAAATGTATCTTTCGAATCATTTCCAAAAATCTATTTTGAACTCTGTAGAACATCTTTCTCGCTGGAAGTTGTTCGAAATCTAAGGTGCCATTGATACTTTTTGTCGGTGGGGCTAAAAAACCTGTTTAGCGAGAGAGAGAGAGCAAATGATGCACATAAAAAAAAAGAAAAGCGACGCTTTGCTCTTGCGCGCGCGTTGTGCTGCGC
>JAAAKG020101379.1:0-15873 GCA_010014905.2 Druon quercuslanigerum | reverse complement strand
TAATATTTTATTTATTTTATTATTTATTTATTTGTAATATATATATATACATATATATATAATTTATTTATTATATATTATTATATTTGTTTTTCTTTCAGAAAAAACATTCTCTACAACTCTGTTTTCAATTCTGAAATTGAAATTTTTGAAAATTATTTTTTACATTGCTGCAATCGTTAAAAAAAACTTGTCTCAGCAAAACATTGTTCAAACAAATAACTATATTTGATGAATGATTTATTTTCAAAATTGGAAACAGTAGAGTTGAAAAGAATGTAATCCTGAAAAAAGCCATGATTTATTAAAATGCTATCATTTTTACAAAAGCTATGAGAAGCGATAGTAAAAAAATGTAGTTACCAAAACCATGGTTAAAATAATCAGTTTTCGTAATTTTTAAGCTTTTTTCATTAAAAATAAGGTTTTAATTTTATTACACGTGACTGATAATTTAATTTCAAATTATAGAAAACTTTTTTCTCGAGGCCTGATTTTTGGTACAGCTACCATAATTATTTTTCGTTGTAACACACACTCCTCTCAGTCGGGCTTTGCTGAAGACAAAAACAAATTCTGTTTGATAATTTAATGTTTTTGTTCATAAAAAATCTGTACAGATATTTGATTGAAGTTTTAAACCATTTTCTGAATCCTCAACTGAACCATATTTATATTTTGAGCCCCCTTAAACCAAAAAAACTATTGACAAATTGGATTGAACCTTCGAAACTTTAGAAACATTGCATCTCTAGGATGCAGCTTCCGTACAGTTAGCACCACCGAATTCAATAACCATCTTCATAATATTCAAATATTTATTCAATATCTAAAGCTGATGTTAAAAGTTGGTTTAAAAACAGTCTCTGTGGGTAGTACAGAGCATGATTTGTGCCAGTTGGCAAGATTACAATAGTTTACTATAGGCGTGATGAGTTTCAATCTCCGCGAGTGCCTTATCAAAACTCGTTTATCAATGATCATTAATTCCTCTCATTCGACACTTGTATCTAAAAGTGAACCATGCTCAAAAAAAAATATGTTCACATCTCAATTTGCATTAACTGTCTCATTCTAAATAAATGTAAACACTTTTTGCTCCAGGGAGGGGACGACCACCAGGTGACTCGTACTTCTAACTGAATAAAAAAAGTGCCTTCCTTGATGCTTGACTTATAAGAAGCCATTCTAGCATGACAACTCGATGAAGCAAATTCTGTAGGACGGTGCCGCCTAAACCCGGAAAAGCGAGCATACCGGAGCCGAAATTAGACAGCTGGAGGGAAGAGCAGCCATCTTGGAAGTGCAGAAATCTGGGTTCTGGGAGCCGATGATGGAGTCGACAGAACGTCGAAATCGGGACAATGGTACCAAGGCAAGGGAGTAAAACTCACCTGGTGCAAGGCTGTGAGGCCATCGACATTTCCAGTGTTGATGTCAGCACCTTTCTGAAGAAGACGTATGACTTCCTCCTTGTCCCCAGCGGCACAAGCCGCGAGGAAAACGCAGTCCGCGGAAAATTTGATTTTCCTCGCGACCTGACGTGGTTGAGCCGGCTCGCGATTTGTTTCCGACTGCTCCCATCGCTTGAGCTGCTCCGCCCGCTTGAAAAGCGCGGAGCTCGACCTGGTTTCGAGAGACATTGCCCCGGAGTCGCTCAGATATCACTCGGTCACTTATAACCACTTCGCGACCGTCTCCTCGCTCGGCACAGGCGAGGTTTCCGTGTTTTCGAACCCCCGACCGAGAAACCACCTCACTTTTGTTCACTTCACTAGGCGAGATTTCCCTCGCTGAAACGACGGTCCGCCGCCCTCTGGCCCCATATACGAGCACCGGGGTGGACACCTTTTCCTGCGTGAAAATTTCGTCAGGAAAATCGTGCTGGAGGACTGCTATGGAGGGAGCGGTCCCTGTTCGATTATATGACGGCTAGATTCGCGTACTCTTAGTCTTAGCTATTCTTGGCCGTAGGACGTCCACGAAAACGAGCACTTGAGAGACTCTGGATAAAGCTTCACCGAACGGCAATTTCTGTTCACAAGCTGCGGGTTACAAGTGGTTAGAAGAAAATCATTCTCCGGGAGAGGGAGCACCTTCGGGGTGACATAACCTCCGGTGTTTACATAATATATACATTACATACCTCCCTTTCAAGCTTTCAAGGAACTCACAACTTTATTGTTGTTATGTTTGCAGATTTATGTACGGATCAAAATTATTCTTGTAAATTGAAGTAGAGGTGCTTTTTTAACGCAAGAAAATGTGTTCTTGATCAAATTTAAACATAATTTACGTATCAATTATCCCGCTTATTATTTGCGATGCGTGCGACTCTGAGAAAAAGTAGTTATCAAGTTACCATCACTGTAACGGGTAGAAAACGTCCATACCTACGGTCCTATGTTACCGACAGGCGTTAACTGTCACTTAGAGCGGGAATTTGTAATTTTTAGGACAAAAATTTTGTTATTAATCTGAAATACTTGAATATTAGAGTGGTCCATAAATTTAAATTTTGGTGATCGATCCTTACTCATAGTATTTTAATTTTCTGCAGAAAGAAATTCTGTAATTTTTTTAATGAACCGAACCTGGGGCATTTTGAATTTAACATCGGGTTTCAAATGGGAAAATCTGTGTTCTCGAAAAAATACATAAAAGAAGTATTTTTATCAACTTCTTGCAAATTAAACTTAGACAATTTTTAAGAAATGTCCCAGAAATAATTTCTATCAAATAAATGTTTATTCTGATCTCTACAACAACGTAGGCTTGTATCCAGAAAATGGTACAAAATGCAAAACAGCAGTTTTAAATAAATTTTATACTAAATGCGATATTTGTTTAAAACTTATTTTTAACCTAAATTATTTTTATTTGATAAGTGGCAATTTTCCAAATATTTTAAAAAAATGTTTCAATTGTTTGAACAAATTTTTATTTCCAGTAAATCCTGAAAAATTACTAATTTTTGTGGTAAACGTTACAGGTGATAAATATGCCAAAACACTATTTTTTGTTTGCCATATCTTCTAATTGTTTAAACAGTTTCTAATAGTATAATTTTTTCTACTAAATTTTAAAAATGTAGTATTTTCTGGAATTAAGTGGCGCAATTAACGAATGCCAAGAGCTGTTTTGAGTTTAGGATATTTGGCAACTACTTCAACTATTTCGATTTTTTAAACAATAAATGACGCAGTTAATGAATGTTAAGAGCCCTAACACTATGTCACTTTTCAAGCATTATTTTCTCATATCAAGGAAGACGATTTAAAAAAATAACTGCCCAGCATGTAACTGAAAAAAAATTGTTAAAAAAATGGTTATTGTTTAAAAAATTAGGGTATAAGTTCTGAGATAAAAAATATTGAATAGTAAGACACGTGATGTTAGAGACTAGAAAAAACTATCATTTTTTCCACCTTTGCTAGGAAAAGCTGCAAGTGAATTATTCAAAAATTCTTTAAATAATTGAAAAATATATTTCACAAAAAATCTCACACTTAACATTCGTTATCAAAATCATTAATTTCAGAAAACAATAACTGAGCAAAATGTATAGGCTATATATTGTTAAAACTAAAATATTACTCTTAAAGTTTATCATCTTTATCATTTATTCCGACGAATAATAAATATTCCCGATTTTCAGAGGGAGAAAATTGTTTGAACAATTCAGACGTGTTTCAACAATTCAAAATTAGATTATTAGTACTTTAAAACTTGAAACTTATCAAGTAAAATGAAAATCATGATGAAAAAATTTCGAAAAATACCGACTTTTTCACGAATTTTACATAAGACTGATATTTTGAATTTTTAATGGTATTTTCTGGGAACAATACAAGAGTATTTTTAAGAGCTCCGATATAAATTTCCAATCTCTGGAAGCATGGGTTAATGTTGACTGATTAGCAAAAAAAAGGAAATTTCTTTTTCTGGAAAACCAAAAAAATTAGGGGGAGGTGGTCACAACAAATTGAAAGTCGAAATTTTACATATATAATGTTGGACCACCCTATTGAACATATTCTCAAAAATTATTTTTTTTAATCTCTCTAATGTTTCGAAACATTTCGAATGTGCAATCTACTTAATTACTTTATGAGAAAATTTTACAACTTTTTAGAATCAGATTTCTAACATTAATAGTAAAGAAATAAAAAGGCAATATTAGAATCGTTTAGACTTTGTTTCCAAGATTATTATTTTATGATTATTGCATTACTAGAAAAATTATTAAATATGATGTAAATTTTTTTATTTACCTAGCGCATTTTTGTCCTATTTATGAATTTAAAATTTTAAACTTAGCAATAGATAATGTTTTTAAATTTTACAGAATGGAACCGTAACCCCCTACAAAGGATTTCAAAATAAATATTGTTTTAAAGAATTTTCTTATAAATATTTAATAATCTTAATGCCAATAATCCTAATAAATAATACATTAAATTTGAATTTATGCAAATTTTCTATAAGGATTGATAATCTACAATTCAGAATTATGCAATAACATACACTCTAAATATGAATCAGTGAACAATTTACTAATTGAAATAGTAGTTAGACATTTCACTGATTACCCTCTTGAAAATTCCTACATAGCATCCTGTATAGAATCCTACATAGGTTCTTTGCAAGAACCTGTACATGATCCTATGAGGGTTCCTATGAGGATTCAGAGGTATCATAAAATTTCTGGCCTATAAGCGATCCTATATTGGTCCATATCCAGATGCGCAGTAGTATGGCATTGAAACTTTTCACCTTTCTTAATATTGCATCATATACATGGGTTTAAGTTTTACTATAATTATTTGATTGAATCTACTAAAATATTATTTTATAATGACTGCTAAATTATTATCCCTACTGAAAATCCCTATATAGGTTCCTATATAGAACCCTATACATAGGAACCTACATAGGATCCTATATGTAGGAACCTACATAGGATCCTGTATAGGATCCTATATTGGATCCTATGTATAGGTGCATGTATAGGTATCTCCATAATAAGGTACCTAATGGCACCTAATGGTACGTAACTAATATTACCTAATAGTACGTAACTAATAATACCTATTGTTACCTAATGGACCGTATGTCCCTATGTGTGACTGGAGGACCAAAAACCTTCTGCGCAGCCGTAGGTACCATAGAATAGTACTGTGCATCTGGATAGGGTCCCATACAGGAACATATACATTATCCTATATAGAATCCTATACAGGAACCTATATAGAACCTTTATAGGACCCTATATAGGAGTTTTCAGTAGGGATGTGGCAGTGCTGCCAAATCTCAAAAGTGTTTATTTCACTGATTGTCAGTGACCGATTTCGAGTTATTTCAATCAGTGACATGTCACGGACATTGTGAATTTTTAAAGAAGATATTGCAAAAAACGTGAAATTTCAATGTTTTTGGAAAATTGGCATAATTTTGCAAATAATTAACATTTATGGAAGTTCTTATGCTTTTTTTAAAGTCTCTATGATGGTTTGCTAAATTATTGAGATATTAACAAAAATTGTATTCCCTAGATTCAGCCTAATTTTAATCAGTTTTAGTAATACTTATAAAAATATTATCGTTTTGAATTTTTCTGAATAATTTGGTGATCGAGTGCATCATTATTTTAAATTTTGCGACCCTACGGTAAACACTAGGCAATACATTTATAAAATAGCTCAATAATTTAGCAAAATACAATACAAAGACATTAAAATAAGCCCCAGAACTTTTAAGAATGTTAATTATTTACAAAGCTATTCCATTGAAATTTGAATTTCTTTCGCAATATCTCATTTAAAAATTGACACTTTGTCTTCAACTTTGGAGTCACAGAATTCCATTAAATTTTGCAGCATTATGACGACGAAATTAGCATGTTACATTAAACAATTATGACACTCTTACAATAGCTCAAAAAATAGGTGTGTTGATAATTTCTGCCAGTAGTGTATAATAATTGAATAAAATATACAGAAAACGATTTATTTTATTGATTGAGTAAATAAAAGGAATCTGACATGCTGAGCCATAAAGAGGATTTTGCAGGGTCATGATCAACAAGTTTCATTTATGACTTCCTTAATTTAGAGGAACTTAATTATGATAAGTATAGAGTCATCTGGATATTAAATGATTATTTACGCTCAAGTGGTAGCCCTGAAAAAGGAGAAATACATCAGGATAAACATCAATAAGATCGACGCTCGGAAAATTCATAATATAAACTTAATGTCAGGAAAATCCCAGTTCATGTAAAAGAGAGGATTCACTGCAAATTGCATATTAAGATTCTTGAAATCATCCATTTAATTCATGTATTACGAAAACCAGTCTAGGAAAAAACTAGAAAATCCTCATTGCTCTTTTAATTTTTGTACGTAGCTTCAGCATTGCCTTCAAAAAATCTTCACTTTCAAATTTAGGAATTGGAAAATTTCCAAATAATAATATTTCCTAATAATAAAATTCCCGAATTGAAAAATTCAAAATGATGAAATTCCCGAATAGTTTATAATATTACTAAATTTGAAAATTCTCGATAGTTTATTGTATTACCGAGTTTGAAATTTTCAAATTTGGAAATTCCCGACAGAAAATTACCGCATTAAGAAATATCCGAAACAGAAAATTCCCAAACTTAAACAATTAAAATATTTTTTTGTTTATAAAATTAATTGAATTATTACAATTAAAATTTTCTTAAAATAATTTTTGTATTTATTTATTTTAATAAATATTTGTTTATATTCGGGAATTTTCTAATCCGGATGTTTTATAATTCGGAAATTTTCTGTCAGGAATTTTATTCTTCGTGAATTTTCAAATTCGGTAATATTATAAACTGTCAGGAATTTTTTCGTTTCGAAATTTTTAAGAAAAACAAAATCCGTGGGGCTACATAACCTCAAAAATTGGCAAAAACAGCGTTTTTTACTTTTAGGTTAGAACATCTCAAAAACCCGACGTTATGATGGAGCAATTCTGAAGCCAGCTTCAGATTCAGAGCTCAAAAATCCCTCGGGAAGTATATTCACGTTTCTGTAACTCAAAATCAGTAAAATTTATTTGGACTATGTAATGTATTTACCTCGAGGCACAAAATTTGACGACGTCTTTACGACATCGTTTAGTTCTTTACGACAACTTCACGACATGTCCATGACGTTACGGTGTCTTTACGATATATCATACGACATCTTTTCGATATCGTAAAGACGCACAATAAAGACATGGACATAGGATGTCGAAAAGTTGTCATAACGATGTCCTGAAGACGTCGCTAAATTTTGTGCCCACTGGATTGTTCTTTGTATTCCCCCCCCCCCCCACATTTATGCACAGTATTTTCTAAAATTAAAAGTTAAAGCATCAACAACTGTAATTTGGTTATTGTGAATTTTCTTTTGTTAAAGCTCCTTCGGTATTAATGAACCCATAAAAAAAATAATCGCTACGGATTGGGGTGAATTAACATTTTTTAATGCACGTGAATCCCGTTTTATGATTCGTGTAAACATATTTAGACGCATTTAGACGAATTAAGACAGCGCTAGCTGAATACGTGTGTATTCATATAAATGCGTGGCCAAGGTCAATTTGAAAAAAATTAATAAAAAGTGCATGCGTCGAGACCTGAACCAGCGATCTCTCGTGTATAAAACCACATCGTTCCTACTGTGCTATACGCGACAATTTAGTACACATTTACGATGAATTCAACATGCCCCACACGCTAATTTTCCTGCTACGGTTTAAATTGTATAAACCAAAACTTGCTAAAATTCGCGGTGGCGAATTGGGGCGAATTTGAGGGTGTATTTTACTCTCACGAATTTAGATGCATTAACCAATTTTGAAACCTTTGTGTGCTGACGCATTGAAGTCAATTTGCTGACTTCAAACTTTTGCACCGTCTTCTATAGAATTTGCATGCATAGGTACACTGTCCAATGCGTCATTGTCGCAAAGCGGGATTTGCGGTGTGTCTCAGTCTTTTTAATTCAATACGTACAAATACTTTCGTTTTTACTGGTAACACACACCACTTGATTTTCTCAAACAAGTTAACTTTTCTACATTATGTTCCACACTTGTAAGTGTAGAACATATAAATAATACATTTACTTGTGTGTCACGGCCTAAAATTGCTTATTCAGATATTGCAAAAGAAATGACTAATTTTGTTTATCAGGATTACTTTAATATTTTCTCCTAATTGTGTTCTCATTGTTATTGTCAGCTATCCTGAAAAATCTATCAATTCAATTAATTATATTATTACAATTCATTATATGCATTGGTATTGAAACATACGTATTTCATCCATCCTCTTTACGTAATTGAAAAAATGGTGTATCCTATAAGAAAAATAAAGTTTCTTTATTAAAAATTTTATTGCCACTTTTGCCGTTTTCCCATAAATTTAATTTGTTCATTTTCAAAATTATTTTTTGCGATTTAAACCAAAATTGCGCATCTTAGCGTAATGTGATTCTGAGCAAATTTGTAGATATAATTTAGGCTAAAATGTTGTTTAATAAAATTTTATTAAATTTTGTGCCCTTTTTCCTAAAAGTGATTTTATTTTTTATTTTTTGTATAAGTTTATAACAAGAGTTCATAACCAAAGGTATAGCCGGGTAAAAATGTAAAAATGCCCCTAAAGGGAAACAAGTGTTGAGTCAGCCGTTTGAAAGCATGCAATAAAAACTTTTAAAAAATCTGTTTCTCTGTTTCTATCATTACAAATTTTCTTTCAATTCACAGGCATTTTTTCAATAATTCTAAAACGTACATGATTTTCCCGAAAACATGTTCGCGGTAAATTCAAACTTAAACAAATTTTCGAAATATTGTTTTGAAATTTTTGGTGTGATAAAACTCTAGTAGTATCTCAAGGTTTTTTTTACCACAGAATAGTCACCCAAATTGCTATTCCATTCAATTTTTTATATTTTTATATTTGGGCTATCTTAGTATAGAAGATTAAAAGCAGTAATTTTCGCATGTGGGTGGTCCTTTCTAACTGTAAAAAACCAACTTTAGTTCGTTTTCAGGAAAAAAATAGTGTGATTTTTTTCAACGTTAAACTGTGCCCCGAACTTTGAAATGAACATGGGGTTTTAAATGGAAAAAGCTCTTAAGTAGTATACGTCAGATAATTTGAAAATTAGAACAAAATTAAAAATAGCAGTTTTCTATCAAATTCATGCGAAAGTCGGTATTTGTTGGAATTTTTTCAACATAATATATTTCTAGTCAATAAGTGACAAATTTCCAAGTATTATTTAAATATTTTTAAATTGTTGAAACGTTTGTTTATTGTTGGAAGAATTTTTCTCCCTCTGTAAATCGTGGAAAGGTATTATTTTTCAGGATAAATTATACAATTTTGATGAATGTCAAGTATTGCAGTTCTTGTTTAACATATTTAGTAATTATTTAAATAATTTATATTGTTTTAAACATTTCCTTCTGCTTAAAGTCGCTAAAAGTTATTATTTTCTAAAAATAATGACACAATTAATGAATGCTGAGAGCAATATATTCATAAAGTATATTTTTACTTTTTAGGCAAATTATTATTGTTTAAATAATATAAGTTATTCGTTCTGAGATAAGAAACTACTGAATATTAAGTGACATGGTGTGCGAGATTCGAAAAATCTAGACTTCTCTGCAACTTCCCTATGAACAGACGCAGAAGGATGATTATTAGTTCGTTAAAATACCTTAAGCAAAAAAGATTACCTTGACATTCGTTGATTGCATCATTATTTCAGAAAAGATTAACATTTTACGATTAACAGAATTTTTTTTAAATTGTTAAATGTCCTTTAGAAAAAAATATTTCTTTCAACATCCGATAATTATGTCATTAATTCAAGAATATAATAACTTTTCTCAAGGGAAAAATTGTTTAAAAAAATAAGCATTGTTTCAATAATTACGAAATATCATTGAAAAAAATATTGCTTTGAAGATTATTTAATTGTTACATTACTTCCAGAAAATAATAACGATTAAATAAATTCACGTGGAAAAAATTCCAAAATGTCGTCTTTCTTATGAATTTGATAGAAAACTGGTATTCTGCATTTTTTGGGGCGTTTTCCGGGGACAATAAAAGGGGATTCGGTGTGTCAAAATCAAAGGCTATTGGGTGGAAATTATTTCTTGAATTCTCCTTAAAAGGGTGTTCAAACTTTAATTTACAAAAAGTTTTTTCATTTAATATTTAATAAAAATGTAATAAAATATAATATCTTGCGAGATTAATGCCATCATTGCATAGTACTCACCGTAATTAGAACTACAGAAATCGCTCATATGTGGATACACCTTTTCTTTATTCACGGAGCATTGACTTTATTTACGCTCTACTTAGTCGCAAGTATAATTACATTTATTTATAAAAAATATTATTGATTGATAGAATTATTCTAAAGAAAATTTCCAAGCAATATTAGTAAATACATTCCTTTCTACAAATTACGTTCTCAAGAAAAACCACTTTTTGAATAAAAATGTGCCACTTAGAATAATTAATTTTCTGTATAGACATGAATGTCACATATTTGAATTTCAAAGTATACTGAACAGCTTTATTGAAATTTCATTTCAGTAGTTAATTTTTGTATACAAAGGTAATTAATCCACGATTATTTAACGGTGGCAATAAACTTTAAAATTTGTAATACGCGCATGAATGTCTACTCAGGAAGAGGCCAGATGTCAAGCCATTTCGAGCGCGGATACCATTTGGATGGGTTGCAATCTGCGACATACGACCAGATTGTGCATTCACTGCGTTTTACCTTATGTCGAACGGGATGTTTCAGATTGATGCACTGGATAAACTCAGGAGGCTCTTTTCTGCAGTTACCATCACCCCTGGTCAAACGTCCAGACAAATACAATTACTTCTTATAATGTCGAATGCAGCGGCGTGTTATCACTGTTTGTGATTAAATTCGTACAGTGATTCGAAGCCCACCTTAGTTAAACAAAATGTTCAAAGACTATTTTCTTTTGTTTAATTGAAAATGAAACACATTTTAACAGGCTTGCTTGGATTGTTGTTAAGAAATAGCTAAAAATCATAACAAACTTTTTTGAAGTTAATAAAATACGCTTAAGAATGACCCCTATTGGAACACTCTCCGACCAATATAGTTGACCAGATATTAATTTTTTAATTAAGGACAACATGTTTTCGGAAAAGTCTGATTTTTTAATGAATATTCATTTTTAGAAAAACTATTTAAATTCAATGTTCAAAAACATTTTTGCTGAAAGTCAAAATAAAAGAATGAAAGAGTAGGGAGAGGAGTAATTATTTTTAAAAATCAATATATTTTTTTAAATATTGTGGATGATTAACTTCTTGAATCATTTAAAACATTACCCTAGTTTTTCGTAGAACCGAATAGCGTAATAAATTTTTCGGTAACTGGCAGATTTAAACATGATGCAAAGCAATTCAAAAGCAGAATCTTTTTTATAGAAAGTCATATTTCCATCAAATGCTCTTATCATAATATTAGTATCTATGCTATGTCTGTCGGCCTGTACATTTGTAAATCTTTGATTGATTTTTACTTTATGTCAATTTTTTAATATTGAATAAATTTCTTCATTTTGAAACATTTCCAACTCAAAATTAAAAAATTGAAAATTTTGGTTTTGATTACTTATACCTATTATTGATTATTTTAAAAACTTAGAATGTAATCTCCTTTGCACAACTGGAGTTCGCAATAGATGCATAAGTTTTGAGCCAGACAATATCGTTCATATACTCTTTTCTGAAAAACTTATATTTATTTTAATTCGCAGGTTGAAAGATTAAATTAAAGGTTAGATTACGGGTCATTTGTGAGGTGAGTTGTTTCAAAATCCACATCCGCACACTGTATGCAGCTACTTTAGGTCAATATTTGCATTCAACTTCACAGTGGGAACTGAATATAAAAATCGTTTTGGATAATATGTGTTTAGCAGGAATAACATATTCCTATCGAATACTTTGATACATTGAATACGTATTATAATATATTAAAAAGGATAGACATTACCTAAAAGATTTTTCAATTAAATAATTGGTAATACCTTCATGTTCTTAATCCTGAATATTGACTGGAATTATTTAAGGATTTAAAATTAGATCCTTCACTTTGAAGTTAAATTTTCTTTTTCTGCAAAAGGGTTTATCATCAGAAGAAAGTAAGCAAAACTGAAATCGCTTCATATCTGCTATTATCTTTTTCGATTTAAAGATTGAAATTTTTGATAATTCAAAGAAATTACTAATAGTTACAATTTTGCTATAATATGCAGATTATTTGGTAATGAAGAAGAATAAAGAATTTAAAAAAAATTGTGTTGCTCAATTTCGAATTTTCGGAAAATGTGCAATAAACACGTTTTTTTTTATCGAGTTAAATGCAACCTTTTTTTAGAAAAAGTTGAACATGCTGAATCTGAAATTTTTTCAGCCAAAATCACAAAATTTCGAAATCACAAAATTGTTTCTGCCAAAACAGAACAATAACATGTTTCTTTGGTTCAGGACGAAGAAACTTTAGGTTCATCATAATCAACTTTGTTTAAAATATGTGCATTATGACACAATATATAAAAAATAAATGTTCTGGTAAATTTTCCCAAAAATTACAAATATGAATTTTCAAAAAAATTTAATTTTAAACCAAAAAAGTTTAGCTTCAATCAAAAAATTGAATTTTCATCTAAAAATTATCAATTTTCAACGAAAAATGGAATATTTAAATTTGCAGTACAATCTATTTATTTTCATTTTCAGAAAGTGGTTTAACTTTCAACCTAATTGTTGATTTTTCTATCCAAAAAATATGGAAAAATTAAATTAGCAGCTCCAAAAATTTATTTTCAGGAGAGAAAAAACGAATTTTCAACAAAATAGTTAAATTTTTAACCAGAGAGATAAATATTTAACTAATAAAAGGAATTTTTAAAAAGTAGTTTAACTTTTACACAAGTAGTTAAATTTTCTACCAAAAATATGAATTCTCAATGAAGAATTGAATAATTTAACTTTTTAGTGAAAACGAATAATTCTCAACCAAAAATAGATAGTTACATTATTAATTAAAAAATTTAATTTTTTACTGCAAAAATGAATTTTTAACATAGTAGTTCCAGATTCAACTAAGTAGTTCATATTTCAATGAAGATAATTAATTTTATACCAAAAAATGGAAGTTGAACAAAATTAATGAAAGATGTTTTTTTCAGCCAATTAGTTAAATTTTCAACCAATGAGATAGATTTTTAACTGGTAAAATAAATTTTTACCAAAGTAACTTAACGTGCAACTAAGCAGTTAAATTTTCAGTTAAAAAATTGATTTGAAAGAAAAAAAAGAATTTTCGACAAAATAGTTAAACTTTCAACCAAAAATGATGAATTCTCAATCAAAAGTTTAATAGTTGAATTTCCAACTATAAACGACCAATTTTTAACTAAAATCGGCCAATTTTCAAATAAAAACGATCAATCTTTCACCAAAAATGGAGCAATTACATTCTCAGTTGAGAAAATTATTTTGTAGAAAAAATTAATTTTTAACAAACTAGTGATGTCTCAAACCAATAAAATGAATTTTTAACAAGTTTGTTCAACTTTTAAATAAATATGTAGTTGAATTTCCAACCACAAAAATGAATTCCTCATAAAAAATTTAATAGTTACATTTCCAACTAAAAAGAATTAATTTTCAGTCAAAAATGTATTAGATAAATGTTCATGTATAAAAATAAATTTTTAACTAAGAAAAAATTAATTTTCGACAAAAGAAGCCAAAAGGAGTATTCTTAAAAAAGCGTAAAAACGGGTAGGGGAAAGAGTATAAAGGATGTATTTACATACTTGTACAATAAAATCAGAAATTTCATTTTTTTCAAGCATTTAAAAAAATTGTCATGCAAATTTATATTTTCTAAGTGTGATGTCACATCGTACGTTAGCCTCTTCCCATGACGTTGCAATTGACGTTAATCCCCCGCCCCTTCCCTTCCTCTAGCAGTGTGACGTAGTTTTTTAATGGCCCCTAGTAAAAAACTTGAGGTAAAAGAGCGTTGTAATTGTGAAAAAACTATCTAGCTTTAAAAAATCATTTAAAAAGTTCATTATAATTTATTCATTTAACATAAATAAAGGATCTAACTATAATTAGAAATTATCTCTCTATTTAGGTATAAATTATAAGCTTATATTCAAAAACCTTACATTATATTTTCAGAAATATATTGATGGCTCATAAATTGAGAGATAAGGAATTAGTAATGAAGATTGGACGTTGAAATAATATGGAATTATCGAAATACGTGTTTTTCGGATCAAAAGCTTCAATTACACAATTATTACCTTGGCGAATGATCCTGTTAATGCTAAAGTAATAAAAAGTAATTTTATTACGATCAAGTATATCATTTCATGTAGAATTAAGACCGATAATATAATGATTTCCCAGCGCGATTTCCCAGCCCTGGACTTGCCACTAATACGCATTCACAGTATGCTGGTGTGTTACGCTAATCATTCTTAATCAGACGGTAAATTGTGGTAATTGAAAGTGAATTTCGGGTAAGGTTAATTTTTTTTGCTTCAAGCAACATTTCTTCTATATTCAGATTTCGTTGAAACATTCAGGGTCAAGTGGAGGCTGACACAATTTTGTCTCTGTATCAGACAAATTAATTATGTAATTTCACACTTTATTTTTAGAAATATTTCACAAGTGGTAAATGTTTCCAGTGATTATAGTTTCCATTCAATTATAATTATATAAATGCATTCATTTTATATTGTTTTATAATAGTTATTATAAAATATCAGTTTTTTATATACTCGGATTGCTTGTTTTAGCTATGATTCTTGTTTTCACTGTTTAATTATTTATTTTTTACTTTTCCATTTTCTCTATTCTTTTTCTTATATTTATATTTATATTCATGTTTTTATTTTTATTTTTAAATATTTTTATATCTATACTTTCTTCTTTCTTATTATTTTTATACACATTATATTTTTATTTCCCTCGTGTTTTAATTTTCATTATTTTCTTCTTGGTCATGTTATTTATTTGTTTTATTTCCTCCTTATTGTACTATATATTGATAAAAATAAAAGCATTTTTGAGCCAAGAATATTGTTTTAAAAATTGAATTTAATATTGTTTCAAGTCAACGAACTCAGGGTTTCATCCTCAGAAATAATTTCTTTGAGAATTTATTGGCTTTCGTAATTAATTTCTTCTTTTGCTTTTCTTTCATATCATAGAACCTGAATGAATCAAGTTCTTTTTTTCTGACAAATTTACCGACTAAATTTGTTTTAAACATTTATTTAGGGTTCATCCAAAAATAGAGAAGAAAGATTTATCGGGACGGGGGGGGGGGGATTACTGTTCCTTAGGAATTTATGTTTATATTTCATCTTTCAACAAACTAATCGAATTTTCAATAAAACAATATCAATTTTCAACGAAAGAAGATTAATTCTCAACAAAAATATAATAGCATTGATATTTTAACTAAGGAAAGATTTTTATTTTAAAGTAAAAACAGTTAAATTGAGCCAAAAGACGAGTTTTCAACAGAATAGTTGAATCTTCAAGCAAAAAACATTTATATATATTATATATATATATATATTTAGAACCAAGGTGAGTAATTATATATTCAAATAGGTGAACTCTTAACAACATAATACATTTTTTTAATGCATATTTTATGTGACCGGAACTTGCGCCTCAGAGCCCAGCCGGGTCGACTAGTCGATCACCACCCGGAAGTGGAATCGGCC
>JAAAKG020101368.1:0-15873 GCA_010014905.2 Druon quercuslanigerum | reverse complement strand
CAGGCATGCGCAGCACAACGCGCGCGCAAGAGCAAAGCGTCGCTTTTCTTTTTTTTATGTGCATCATTTGCTCTCTCCCTCTCTCTGGCGCTCTTCAATTTAACCTCACAAAAGAACTTGAGCGCGCCAAAAAGTGTACCCGTCAGTCAGTAAGTCAGTGCCAATTAATAATCAAATCACCGTTATTTTAATATCTATTATTAATAATATTTTTTTCGAGAAACGCTCAGATCGTGCATTGGGAATAAAAACTATCGTATGCAACACGAGGATGCCATATTTTTTTGACACGAATGATGTTTTCAACACTCGTTCTAGACAAAAAAATGTGAAGGGCATCCTCTTGATGTATAATATACTATTTCTGACTACAATTGAACTATTTTATGTTTAGTTGAACATTTATCATTTTTAGTTGGAAATTAATCTATCTTGTTGAAAATTGGTATTTCCTATTAGGAAATTAATATTTTTTGTTAAAAATTCAACAATCTTGTTTAAAATTTATTTTATTTTTGAAGATTAAAAATTGATATTTTTTGGTAGAAATTTATTTTTCGAGAATAAAAATTTATCAACTTGTTTTAAAATTTAACTATTGTATTTTTGGTTAAAAATTCATATCTTTTTTTTGACAAGTGTCTTTTTTGTAGAAAATTGAACTTGTGGCTAAAAATAGGGATTTTTTTAGTTCTAAATTAATTTTTTGTTACAAAATGTAAGTATTCCAAGTTGCCTTAAAAATTTAATTTTTTTTATTTGAAATTTTATTTAGTTGAAAACTTATCTTTTTTGTTGAGAATCCAATTATTTTCCTGAAAAATTGGGTTAAAAATTCCTGATATTTTTTTGTTCGAAATTAAATACAAACACAAACCTTTTTTTGCATTACCATGATTTCTCTTCCACATTTAAAGTGTATTTATACCTAAAAAAATGAAAAAATTCACGGAAAGTTATTCGGGATTTTGTAAGAACCCTTCCTGGGTCATGATTCTTGGCCCCTAAAATAGTGTATAAATCTTGGGCGATGGTCAATTACGCTCCAGCTACCTGCTTACGGTTACTCCACTATGCGACTTCCTCCCACTCAGCTAGACTGTTGTCACCAAGCCTGGTCAGCGGAACTCATTTGTACCTAATGAGGACTGAAATGTAGAATATAACATTTTTAATTTATCACTCGGTAATTTACAATTGTAATATTCGAAATCTACAAAATTATAACGTTTCCATCGATATGTTATTTGGCATAAAAAGTGGAAGATTAAAGAATAAATGTTGAATATTATGTAATATAGTATGGTATTTTTTTCATAATATTCTACTCAAATAATCTGCAATATCCCTAATTTATTGTTACAATATTTGACTTAATTTCAGGAATTTCTGCAAGCTAAAATTTGTTCAGATTTGAAAAAATATTAACGAACATCATACATTTTTTTATTGCTTAGACAATCACATTTTTCAAAATTATCCTTTTAATAGTTTACCTTAAAAATTTTGGTTTTCTTTCATACAACAAATGAATCAAATTAATAAAAATTTTACGTCAAAGATAGTATAGTGAGCATTGTGCAATTCGTTTATGAAAGTTAATTAAAAATACTACTTTAAAACATCAAAATCAGAACAACAAGAATTTTTATAAGTATATTTTTAATGACAAGTATAGGAATATCACTTGTAGTTACCATCACCTGGAACTAGGTTAAATTTGTAATTTAAAAGTGCTTCAGCGTTAAAAATTGAATGAATCCGAACAGAGAATGAAAAAACTATAGGCATATTCGTTAGCAAAATTTCCTATCATTTATACTTGTAGACTGAAAATCTCGTTTTAATTTATGAATTTGAAAAAGTGGTCTGAATTGAAAAATTTCCTATAAAATTTCACATGAACTTAAACATTTCTACTTTAATTTTTAACTTTTTCAGTCGAATATTATATCGTTGGAATCTATATAATTCACAGATTTGAAATATCATGTGTGTAAATTACAACGTGCTAAATTTAAAAAAAAAATTATTCCGCATTGCAGTCCTCATTAGGTAAAAATGACTGTCGCTGCCCAGGCTCAGCGGCAACTGAATTAAAAAATCGAGGTTTTTTTACGAGAAATGTAGATTAGGGGATGGTTTGCAATCTAGAAGAACCTGTTTCGGCATGGTCTTGGTAGCCGTTTGAGTTAGGGGGTGAAATGGAAAAGAGCATGACATAAATATTGTACACGCAGGGTTATTTAAGGGGCTATTACATTTTTATCGTGTGGATGACGCATTGCCTTGTGCAGCATATATGTAACTACATTCTACAAACCATGGCAATAGTGTACGAGGCCAATTCCTTAAAACGCCTTTGTAAACTGAACGAGAAATATTTCACCATAGTATGCATTCTTTAAGGTTCCTTTTATTGTATTTTTATTTTCTGTTTATTTTTCTTATTTTCTTCTGATAACACTTGCAACTCCATTTCGAACCTTAATTCTTCAGCGGACTTTAAACTACTTTGCAAATCTGATATTGTACTATTAAATTCGACATTGGATCAACAAGTAATTTTGTTATCTTTTAAGAAAAATTTTTATATCTCACGTAAATACGCAAACTGTCATGTACAAATATATTTTATAATGACATTCACACATTCAATTTTTAAATTCAAGAGAAAATCATCGTTTTTTTATATTACCGAATATTTTAAATGATAGAACAGAGAAGCAAGGACAATATTCCTGATAATAGATGAAAACAGATATTTGGAATGATATATTGTGAAAAAAACAAATTAGTTTTTATCAATATAGTTTAACTTTCAACCAAGTTCTTGAATTTTCTGCCACAAAATGTAATACTTGATACTTTAATCAAAAGGGTTTTTCATTTCAAATAAAAAACAGCTTAACTCAACCAAAAAGTCGAACTATCAACTAAAAAATTCAAATTTCGGGGGATGGCACGAAATTTTTGTTTTCCCCTAGTCGAGCAACCAAGAGGGTACAAACAAAAATCTTATATGTAAAAACAGTACAAACGTCGTAGGAACGTCGTAGGAACGTCGTAGGAACGTATGCAAGAAGAAATGTGCGAAATTTGAATTTCGGGGGGGGATGGCACAAAGTTTCCATTTTCCCCCAGCCGCGCAACGTAGAGGACACAAACGAAAATATGAAATGTACAAGAACGTACAAACGAAAATATGAAATATGAAAACAGTAAGCAGTACAAACGACGCACAAACGTATACAAAAAGAAAATTTGAGAAATTGAAAATTTGGGGGATGGCACAAAATTTTTATTTTCTCTACTCGGGCAACCAAGAGGGTACAAACGAAAATATGAAATGCAGAGGCGGTGCAAGTGACGTATAAACGTATGCAAACAGAAAATTTTAAAAATTTGAATTTCAGGGTTTGGCACGAAATTTTGATTTTCGACTAGCCACGAAGCCAAGAAGGTTCAAACGAAAATATAAAATGTGCAAACAGTAGGTACAGATGACGTACAAACCCATGAAAAAAATTTTAATTTCGGGGGTTGGCACGTAATTTTAATTTTCCCCTAGACGGGAAACCAAAAAGGTTCAAACGAAAATATGAAATTTGCAAACAGTACAAATGACGTACAAGCGTATGCAAAAAGAAAATTTGAGAAATTTGAATTTTGGTGTGATTGCACGAAACTTTGATTTCCCCAAGCCGGGCAGCCAAGAGCGTACAAATGAAAATATGAAATGCGCAAATAGTACAAGCGACGTACAAACGGTTACAAAAAGAAAATTTGAGGAATTTGAAATTCGGGGGTTGGCACGAAATTTTAATTTTCCCCTAGCCGGGAACGAAGAAGGTTCAAACGAAAATATGACATGTAAAAGCAGTATAAACGACGTACAAACGTATGCAAAAAGAAAATTTGAAAATTTTAAATTTCGGGGGTTGGCACAAAATGTTGATTTTCGTCTAGCCGGGAAACCAAGAGGGTTCAAACGAAAATATGAAATGTACAAACAGTACAAACGACGCGCAAACCCATGCAAAAATAAAATTTGAATTTTGGGGTTGGCACGAAATTTTAATTTTCCCCTAGCCGAGAAACCAAAAGGGTTCAAACGAAAATATAAAATGTACAAACAGTACAAATGACGTACAAACGTATGCAAAAAGAAAATTTGCGAAATTTGACATTTGGTGTGATTGCACGAAACTTTGATTTTCCCTAACCGAGCAACCAAGAGGGTAAAAACGAAAATATTAAATGTGCAAATAGAACAAACGAAGTACAAATGTTTACAAAAAGCAGATTTGAGAAATTTAAAATTTGGGGGAATAACACAAAATTTTGATTTTCCCTAGCCGGGCAACCAAGAGGGTACAAACGAAAATATGAAATGTAGAGGCGGTGCAAACGACGTACAAATGTATGCAAACAGAAAATTTGAAAAATTTGAATTTCAGGGTTTGGCACGAAATTTTGATTTTCGTCTAGCCGGGAAGTAAAGAGAGTTTAAACGAAAATATAAAATTTGCAAACAGTACAAATTTCGACGGTATAAAAGCAGTAACTCAAATGGGATCCTAGACAGGATCCCATTCAGGTTGACATGCTTTTAATGATTTCATTAGAAAGAAAATGAAACAGAAGTCGAAGGTCGCTTTCTCCACTGCACTTAACATTGCAATCTAAATTGAATACGAGAAGCACTTTCCATAAGAAAATGACACAAGCGTATGTAAATTTCATTTTACTTTTGACCGTGTACCTCAATATCGAAACGTACAGACTCTAACATTTTAATTCACATGCCACGTGCAAAAAAGATGAGGAAGCGAAAATTTCAAAACTGAAAACCAGTAAGAAGATGAATTGTTAGTTTACTTCTGGTTTATTATTCTTCTCCTGGAAATTGCAAATGGTGGCTGTCAAGTTGCAAAGCTGCATATATACCGCGCTTGCACAGTGCGTTTTTGAACGCCCAATAGGAGTTTGTCCGGTACTTTGAAATGTGGAATAATTGATTCATTATATTTTAGTAACTACAGTAAATATTTTTTATTTTATTCGACACTAAATAATTTTTAAATACATATTAATTACATGGAGATATTTAGTGAAATCTCACATCCGCTTTAGGCTGGATTTGGATGAGTGAAAATGTGAAAAAAAGCTTCAGTTTCGTCATGAAATAGTTCATATATTAGCGCAGGTTTTATAACATCAGGCGTCAGTAAAATAAAATTCGCCTAGAAAAGGTCAAATCGACGTTAGTTCAACGTTGCTTTTAGAGCCTCATAAGTAGCAAAAAATTTTGATGAAATCGCTTATATTGATGTGAATATTTACTTACAAAGTATCTAGGGAGCATAATAAGTATAATCGAAAACCAATAAAAACTTCGACTCAACCTTCATGTGACGTTTTAACTAAAAAAGACTAAATTTCTACCTAGAGGGATTAATTTTTAAAGCAAAAAGACAAGCAAGGGCCATATTTTATTCTTTATAATATTGCTGTATAATACATAGGTAATCAAACCAATGCTTTGTTGTACAAAAATAACAGTTTCCAACAAACAAATTAACATAAAAAAATAAAAATTTTGGTTTAAGGTTGTATATCTTTCTTTTAAACTAATATTTTTTGTTTAAAATAACCTATTTATTGTGTAAAATATCAACATGTCCTTTAACCCTTAAAAATGTGTGAATCTTCTATAATATCTATTTTTTTCATTTTCTCCTTTTTTAAAAAAACCGATTTCCTTAAAAAACGTGAATATAACTTGAAACAATTCAATAATTGAAAATCTTGTTCGAAAAAAAATTAGATTTGTTTGCAAACACTAATTTTTGTGTAAAAAGTTCACGTAACCTACAAGTGTTAAACAATTATAAAACTTTAAATACAATGATTTATGATTTCAATTTACAATTTTAGTAAAAAACGTTACAAAATTTAAATAATACTTCACATTTTTAAACTTAATAAAAAATTTCGAATTAAAATGACCGATTTTCAATCAACAAAGCTAAAATAACATAAAATTATTGCAGTTTGGGACTCTTGATGATGATGGCTATTTGAAAATGCTAATTTCTAGTGAAACAAAAATTAAAACAACCTAGGATTCTAATAAATTGTAAGTGTTCTTTAAAACTGTAAAATTTCAAAATAAAATTCTTAATTATAAATATTGTCATTTCGCGTTAAAAAACTAAAATAAAACATAAAACAATTTAATTAATGAAAAGCCAATCAAGGTTTCAAAAACAATGATTGCGAAATTTTTAAAACATATCTTCTTTAAATAGGAAAATTTATTATCTCTTTGAAAATTGTTTCTATCTCACATAAACACTATAATTCTCTTCGTTCAAGTAAATGCAATTGAGCGTGACTGTGACGTGAAGGAATGACAGTAATTGACAAGATAGAGATTCTGTTGCTCGAGAAATGTCAGGGAAGTAAAAATTCAAATTAGAAAGCTTATTTATTCTTTTTATTTTATATTTCTTATTTTGATACCTTAAATTCAATGATTCAATTATTTTTAATTTTTTAGATAACGATGTTTTTACTTGCATGCAAGATGATGATTTTTATTACCTTTAGTATAAAGCTTATGAATTCTATGATAAGTAATTACATTTCTGTTAAATTTTATTATGTTTCACAGAATTCTTCAAGGTGCTAATTAACTCTGGAAAATATGACTGAATTCTATCAAATGTTGTCGAATTAATTAAAATGCTAAAAAATTCCATTGTATTATATGAAATTCTTTTTAGCCAGGCGAAATTCTATTTAATCATATACATATATTGAAATAATTAATAATGCAGTTTTCATTTAACTCTATGAAATTCGATTGAAATTTAACTTAAAATCAGTCAAACCATTAAACTGAATAATGAAATGCGTTATTGAATCTTGAAAAATTTTATTGAAATCTTCAAAATGATATTGAAATCTGTCAATCCCCCATCGCATTTTCTGAAATTCCACCAAAGTAAGTAAGTATTGAATTATGTAAAGGGTTGAATTAAGTTTTTGAAAATTAAATTAAATTTTATTGAATTTAGTACATTGATATGGATTTCCCGGGAAGTCTATTGGCATCTATATGACTCTTTAGAAGTTCAATTCAATCCTATGAATGTAATAAAATTGTATTGAATTTAGTAAATTTAATCTGCAATTTTAGTCGTGTTTATCATATTCCGGACATTCCTAAGTTTAAAGTCGTACCTCACATATTAATCATTTATCATTTTCTTTTACTTTATAAAATTGTACAAATTTTTTAAGTGAGCCTACGATCTTAGCCTTGAAAGGAAAATTAAAACTAAGTATTTGAAAATGATCTGCTTATTAGTATTTTTAATATTATTATTTTCTAGACTGAGACTATAAGAGCTTCTCGCGCTTGAGTGATCTCGTAGCGTCTTCCGATATTTCTCTGTCACTGATGCAGTTACTGCCCGTGAGTGTTAGACATTTCTCCGTAATCGAGGAGCAGGGACAAATGTCTATGCTATCTGAGTTTTCCATGTCATAGAAATATTTCTTTTAGGACATTGACTTCTTTCCTCTTGACCATGAGTATTCCCTTCGCCCGTTTAGACTTTATCTGGAAACCCAAGAGTGTTTTGGTCTGTCTGTAGCCAGTAAACAAGCCCCACTCATTCTGATATTTCTTGGTCAGCCAACTGTTGATTTCTTCAGTGACTATCCTACAGAAAATGCCTACAAATTTCTGGGGTCTAGTGAAGATTTCTGTTTTTGCTAGTTTTGCTACTCTGTTCGATTTCTCGTTGCCCTTGATGCAGCTGTGTCCAGGGATCCAAAGTAGAGTCATTTGGTTTTCCATGGCTTAGTATGTCAGTGCTTCAAAACACTTCCATACTAGCAGCGACGTAGTCGTTATTCAATCGTAGTCGTTATTTAATCTCCAGGCCGGCTTCGCAGTCAGGGCCTTTATGGTGAGATGGAGGGGTTCCAACCCTTTTATTGCTTTTAATGCCATCGCGAATGTCGATTTCAAGGTACCAGTGACACGCGTTAGAAACACTCCTGATTCTTTTCAGGCGAAACTTCACCATGTTAAGTTCGATCTTGCTCCACCAGACCGCCGTCACATAGTTTTCCCGGGTTCGCGGGATCACTGTATGAACCCACACAAGTGTCTCTGGTTTCAAGCCCCAGCTTTTCCCTATGGCTCACCTAGAGAGCAATAGAGTTGCTACTAGATTTTGCACTTGTTTTCCGGCTTGTCCTTTTATTTCCAGTTATTCACTGTTTGTTATATTACTCCGAAGAGCGCAGCCAGGTGCTATCCGCACATGATAACCAGTATATCGTCTGCGTATCCTTTAATATGTTATCCCTGTCTGGTGAGCAGATGAAGCAGTCCTTTCACTACTAAGCTCCAAAGCAGGGACGATAAAACGTCTCCTTGCGGACATCCCCAATGAAGGTGTATACATAAAGTGGTATCGCTCACAGTAGTTACAATCACGGCCCTCCTGATAACCTCTCTAGAGGAGTAGTTTAGGGTTCCTTCGATATCCATAAGGATTTCAATCACGAGGCCTTTCTACTTTTGATGTCCTTTGATTAGGTTTACTGTTCTGCATAAGGACGTGTCGGTCAAGTGACCAGCCGTATAGACATGCTGCTTCTTTTAAGGTGGCCTACTTGATAAGACCTTGTCACGGATATATCTATCCGCAAGTCTACACTGATTTTACTAAGAAACATGTGAGTCTGATGGGACAAAAGGTAATAGGTAAATCATAAGCGGTCCTGCCTGCTTTCGGAATGAAAACTAGTCTCGCACCTCTCCATGCCGTTTGAGCATATTCTAGCGCCAAACTAGCCCGAGAAAGTCTAACTAGCGTTCCTATGATGATATATACAGCCTTTTTAAAAGAAAAACGGATAAATACCATGCAACCTAGGAGACTTGTAAGGACTTAAATACTTCAGGGCCCAACTGACTTTGGAGACCCTGGGCAAGTTGCCATTTTGGACCTAGTTGTGCCGCAGACAGCTTCGATTATTTAAGTATCTTCCGTAGGACAATTTTAGAGTTCTAAGAATAGCGACCGGGTTTCGAGAGAGCTGCTGCTCCAGTTAAGCCCTCTCTGCTACTTTCTTGAAGTCTATGAAAAAGTAGATCCAGCTTTTTTTCGTCGCCTTACATATTGCATCCTTGTATTAATCTCTCATCGTCATAAATCAGATGTATTGTAAATGCGTTTTGCCAGTACTGGCAAATCTATCTCTTCGACTTTTCCGTTAAGACAGCGTGTCGCACCAGCCTCTCAGGCACTTTTGGATTGACACTTACTTTAATAAAAGAAGATTTAATGACTTCTGTAAAAATCTTGACTACCATCTCTAGGGAAAACTGGTTCCTGTCCGTTCTTCTTGGAATTCTGGCCCATTTAGGGCCGGCGGGTTATATGGATTTTAATTCGAACTCTATCTGTGAGTGGTCTGAGAGTGTTGATTGTTTGAGACTCTGCACTTTTTGAAATTGCCTCTAAAACTACTGTTATGGAGAGTAATGGCGACGATTTCCCCTCTAATCAAGTTATGAAACGTCGACGTATTCTCTGTGCTAAGTATGTCTAAATCAGTAGTGATTAGGTATTTCACTAGATCATTAACTTTTGAGTTGTAACCCTAACTGTTTAACCAAGTATGGCGGGAGTTAGCGTCGCACCACAACAGAAGAGGCAGACTCCTTACCTTGTACTTACTCCTTGCATGTACTTCCACTAAAGGTTGGTATCGCTGTCACATCGAAAGTAAGCTGATCCTACGCCTAGCTTCCCTATTCCTTCGACGTCTGTGACTATCGCCGTCTCAGTGGGCACGAATGTCGAAAGACGTCCTAAGAAAGTCCTAAGTCAGGCCAAATAACGTTCTAAAAATATACAAAGTTCCAAAGACGTTTTAGGACGTATTTGGAAAACTGGATGTTTTTCATACGATTTTTGGCCAGAGAACGTTTTTCTGGACGACCTAAAAACGTATTTTAAACCTTACGTCCTAAAAACGCCTTTAGAACGTTCCAAAAAACGTCTTAAAATTACGTGCCCACTGAGATCAATTTTCTCAAACATAGCTCTATCGGCGGATCAACGTTGACTCCCTTCAGCAGTATGCAGACCCTTGGTTTGACCGCCTTGGGTTTCCTGTAACAGAAACGAGCTACCTTCCCCTAATCACCTAATGGTATCTTGAACTAACAAAGGTTCCTGGATTAGCCATATACCTGTGTGCCTGGCAATCATGACCTTCTGCCGAATTGCAAAGGCGCCTTTGCTTTCGTGTAAGGTAATTTGGGTACTGGTTAGGCCGGCAAGCCTCATTTAAGTCGGCCTCCGATCCTCCTGTGTCTCGACAGGCTTTTCTTGTCCCTGACGGCAACCCTAAAGTTAATACGTATAAGGTAGTAGAAGGGCCTGTTATGGAGGACCACAGCAGCCCTCGTCTAGGACTCAGGATTTCGCACAACCAGGAGTTTCTAAGATCCTCCTGTTGTGTCTTTTTCCTGAGGCCGATAGTGCCTGACGATTCTCCAAGACGAGGTCCTCCATGAGGGGTAAAATCCACGCAACCACCGAAGGACTACAGAAGGTCTTCCAGCTTACCTAGAAAGTAGGCCGTAGCCCCTAACTATCTTTTGCTGCAACTCAACCCCACCTACATTGAGGTCTGCTCATTCCCAGGACCTTGTCTCGGCCACTGTACTATGTAGCCAAGCTTTAGCTGCTGGGCTGACTGCAAAAATGCGAAGACCCCTCACTTACCGAAGGAAGTCTTCAATTTTCGCAATTGATCTGGGGGACACTCTTTAGTGTATCCACCAGGTGGTCTCCTGTAGGGCTCAAATTGTTCCGCAGTGAGCAGCCAGTCGGGTGGATCAAATCCGCCACTGCAATCGTCAAGGCGTTATTTATTTAGACAGACGTTAGTCTCTCCACAAGGAATCCCTTGTCGGCTGCTCGGCTCCCTGGTTCCTGTTCACAGGCTTAGCCCTTCCTCCCCTCGTTGAGGTATCTTCTTAGGTCCTCCCTCTCTTCTGGACCACAGTGTTGGTTGTCGGCGTTGTAGTTGTCGATGTTCCAGCTCCCGCAGCTGCTCTACCAGTCTTTTGCACTTGGCTCTTCAGTTTCTTCTTCAGGGAAGTGGTAATGCCTTTTTTTTAATTTGAACGATTCATTGCTAGCTGCCGTTCCCATAGCCTCATCAGAGGTCCCGTCAATCCCTTAGCTGTCTGGGAAGCTAAGGGCACAGCCTACACCTGAGCTTGGCCCTGTCGGAGAGACAGATTGGGAGTGAATGGTTACGTTATATCCTTTAGTGATTCATAATTGTCTTGAAAGGCATTTTGGTACTGCAAGCTTTATTAAACATAAATAATATAGATTGTTAATAAAAATTAATTCAAGCAAGTGTCACAAATGTCCATTTCCTCGGAGAAATTATATTTCTGGCAATCATTACCCAGCGAAATTGTTTAAAAATAATGTATGTGATTGTTATAAACTTTTTTGCAAACAAGAACTGAAATTTATTATTATCACATACAAAAGGGACTTTTTTCACTGAAATTATTCGACAATAAGGTAACCGTACACAAGAAGTCTCATAGAAGATGCTGCGGTGTAACAGTTCCTGAAACTGTTGGCCCACGCAATTTCTGAGCGGGAAGGAAGAAAGATGGTTGCGACTCTCGTCTTGGAATGCTTCAGAAGGGTCGCAGTGCGCCAGTACTCAATCAATTATATTAGGCAATATTATGCATTTCAAATAAAAACTGTTCAGGCTGGCCTGGCTCTTTACGTAATTTTGAATAATAATTTAAAATCAGTAAATGTCACAATCTACCGTTCGATATAGAACAAGGCTATTTCTTGCTACGTGACTGACCAACAGTACATTAATATTGGTCGTAGTTAGTAAATAAATAAGCAAGTCAGTAAATGGCCATTTTTATAACGTTTAATTAAAACTTATCCATATACTTTATGGGAAAAACTCTAGCCGAAAACATTTTATTATTTGTAAAATTTCAGGAGAAACACGCAGTAAATGTTTATTTTAACTAATTTTTCGTTGAAAATTATGACTTGTATGAAAACTCTTAACAACTCGCGTGAAAAAAAGAATTTTTTCTATGAGAAAAAAAATCTAGGGAGAATTCAAACTAGTATGAAATCAAACGATGCAGAAATGTTCAATCGCACATTGTAAATAAACAAATGAATTTTTCTTAAAAATTTTCACAAAATTTTATACTAATGAGTAGATTATTTTCCAATAATTAGTTTTAATTTTCTTTTAAACGTCAAAAAGCATAATTAATATCAATTTTCATTTATATTCAAAAATATTGTCTTACTTTTTTTTGTTTAAAACTCCATCCCTTTTGGTATGCATTTAATCTTTTTAAATTTGGAATAAAATTTCTCTGTAAAAAATGATTCTTCTTGATTGACGAATCACCTATTTTCAGAAAAATTTATCATTTTTGATTGAATTCGACTGTTTTAAATTAAAAAATAGAGTAATTTTTAATTGACATAGAAATCATGACAGTGTGCTTTAAAAATAAATATTTTTATTCGTAATTCAGCTATTAGGTTGCAAGTTAAACTTGTATGTCAGAAAAAAGAAATTTTACGTACCACTGTATCTCTGTGTGTATCCTGTAGGCACGATCACTTAAAAAAACTGACCTGATTGGAATAAGCTTGGGCATAAGTTTTTGGGGCATACAAAGAAAGGACGAGAGTGTTAGCAAACCATCTTTCACCAACTGTTCTGATTTTATCAATAGAAAATGTTTTAGAACAAATGCAAATTCCGTTATTTACTAGAAATATATGAGATCTGAAAAAAATGTGAAAATCATTTTTTTTATAAGACGCATATCTTTTTCTTTATTCGTGAAAAATTTTATTGAAAATACAAAATTTCATTTAGCGGTCAAACTGTGCAAGATACGAAAAAAACTAGAAAAAGAATTGTTTATCCGAAAAATATGTACTCATTTGTTTTAAATTAGTTTTTAAATAGGACGCTTAGTTTTTGTTTTAATCCTACAAAATAATATTAAATAAAAATCCAAATTATGGGGGAAACGACAAGACACACGAAAAAAATTAAGAGACAAAAGTTCTTTACTCAGAAAAGATCTACAAATTAATTATCAATCATCTTCTGATAGGCAGCGTAGTTTCAACTTTAATCGTAAAAAAGCATTTAAAAAAATTAAAATTTGTGGTTAAACAAGACAAGGTACTTTGAAAAAAATGGTTTAGCTGTCCCAGCTAAACGTTTATCTGGATTTCTTGTTCTAAGAAAATATAGGTGTGCGACATAAATATCTAGCTGTTTTAGCAAAATTGTTCCATCTAGAAATTATCTCAATAATTTCTAGATAACACAATACATAATATAGAAAAGTACGCATTTTGGAAAAATTTTAAACAAGCCGGATGCACAAGATACGTTGTTTGGTTTGATCTTTAATTTTAAAAGTTCCATGCAGAAATGTGGACAATGATAAATCATATTAGTGGAAAATTGAACCATTTTGTTAAAAGTACCTCGTCTTTGATTAAATTCGATTGTTTTTTTATTTCAAATTGAAGTCTTTTTTGGCTAAAATGTCAATTGATACATTTTTCGCTGACATTTAATCTTTTTTGTCGAAAATTCAAGTACTTAGTTTAAAAGTCGAAATCATTGGTCAATAACTTATTTTTCTGTCTAAAGATTTATAAATTTAGTAGATAATGTTTCATCTTGTCGAAAATAAATTTTTTAACTGAAAATATAACTATTCTATTTTTAGTTGAAAATTCGAATTTTTTTCATTCTTTAAACTATTTTTTTCAAAATTCATCGTTTTTGGTTGAACATTTAAGAACCTAATTAAAGTTATACTTATTTTCTACAGATTTATTTTTTGGGTTGTAGATTTACAAGTTTAGTTGAAACTTTATATTTTCGGTTACAAATTCAACTACTTTGTTTAAAATGCCTCTTTCTAATTCAAGATTCATAATTTTACTTAAAAATCCATATCTTTGGTTTCAAATTTGACTTCCCTTTTTTTGGTTGAAAATTCAACTATTTGGTGGAAGATTCATATATTTTGTTAAAAATTTTACTTTTTCGTAGAAAATTAAAATTTACGCTAGAAATTTCATTTTTTGGTGAAAAATCAACTGTTGGGTTTTGTATAGTCATTCAAGTATTATGTTAAATTTTTTTTTGGTTTAAATAGGATTGTCCATGTAAATAAAATTACTATCATTTTTGGCTCTTTCTTTTCTTTTCTATTATTCTGCATATTAGATACTATAAACTACAAACCTTTTGTAATAATAATTAATTTAAAGGTTAAAATTATTTTAAAATGTATTTTCCGACTTTTAACCATAATAATGCTTACATTTTATTTTAAAATAATTAAAAAATGCAAATATTAAAAAACGTCCTCTAAATTATTTGATATGTCGATTGCATTCCTTTTACGTGGACAAAAGTGCAAACATTCAGCTTCACAATATTCGGAAAATAATTTACAATCGGCCGGGGCAATAATTTCGATCGCACCCCTCGGCTAACTGCCTCCGCTGCCACCGGTCTGACTCGCAAAAATTTCCGTCGTATTGTTTGCCGGGTGAAATTTCATTTTTTTAGTCCTCCTCCTTCCGTTGACACGATTTTTGCGCTTTGTGCGATTGGTTAGGTACGTCGTATGGAAAAATCAGATACGAGAGTGCATAAAACATGAGGTTTCGAATAAAACGAAAACCGGAATGAAAATAACGAAATGATGGAGGATGAGCAAATGAGATGAAAAGGGAGAAAAAGGAAAGAGAAAAGAAGATGAGTGAGAGGCAACAAGAACAGGACATAACCTGATAAGGAGTTTTAATTATAAAAGTTTTTTTTCGAAAATAGGAAGCTAATATTTAAAATAAATCAAATAAAATGTTAACGTTTGTTATCGCAAAATGGTTATTTTAAACCAAAACAATTAAATTTTGAAAGAGATTTACTTTTGGAAAAATTCATTTGTTATGTTATGGCAGTGTTTTTAATTGAAAATTAGTATTGTTAGTAAAAAATCCTAACGATTGTCAGATTATCATTATTCTTTAGATTATCATTCAGGATCGTTAATTTCGATATTTGTAGTTTTGCTTGAATATTGTATGAGACATCAATACGCTTAATAAGAAATCATTGGATTTCGAAGAAAATGATCTTGTCTTAAATAATTTCAGGTTATTTACGAGTATCTCAGTGAAAGTCCGTATAGATTTGAAAGTACATTTACAATTTTGTCACGGTTATATTTAAGGTTATTTTAACAGTATTGAGCGAAAATCAGTCATTTCAAAGAAAAATCGTTTAATTTTAAAGAATAATTACAATTTTGGCACAATTTAATGTTTTTATGGTTCCTTTAGCGTTTTATACTGGAAATCATGAGTTTTAATAAAAAATATTTTTCTTTCGAAGAAGATAGAAAGTTTTGAAATAATGTTAGATAGATTTTCAGATTATCATTCTGAATCATTAAATTCACAATAATTGGTTTTGTTTAATTTTTTATCGGAAATCAATACTTTCGATAGAAAATCGTGACTTTTCAATGAAGATGAACATTTCTGGCATAGTCTCGCTTTATTTTTGTGTATCTTACCTGTATTTGGTATGAATTAAAAAGAATTGTAACATTTTTTAAACAATTTTAAGTTAGTTAGTTAGTGGAAGCTTCTAATGTGTCCCCTAAGGGTTTACATTTTTTCTTTCACCTTCTTCCTATTCCTT
>JAAAKG020101357.1:0-15874 GCA_010014905.2 Druon quercuslanigerum | reverse complement strand
TAAGGTAAGAAGAGTTTCCCTTTCAAATTTCATTAAAAAATCTGTATTAGTTTTGAAGATATCGCGAGTTAAGTTTTGAAATACGTATTAAAATTTTGACTCTCGGAGCTCGCATCTCTCGTTCTGTGACTTTATCCCCTCCCTTTCCTACTAGGCTGTACTACTCCACGCGCTCGTTCGGTTCTGCTTTCCGGAGGTTCAATTGCGCCTGCGACGACGTCATACTGCAAAACTCAGTATTCCGCGAAAGATTTTAGTGCTTTTTTGATTTTATAATATTGATTTTTAGTTTTCAAATTATCCTAAGTTCACCAGGACCTTTTCAACTGAGCAAATCGGGTCCGCCTAAAGTATAATATTGTGCAATCTCCGCATGTAAGTTTCAGCACACTGCGCCTTTCTAGGTATGTTAAGCTGGCACAACACTATTGAGGTTTCGAGATGAAACCTTCTTCATAATTTAGGGCTCATTTAGGGCTAATTTGGGCCCGTAGCCTCGAATTTAGGGCTCTATTATTTTTTGTAAAAAATAATGTTGGCGCTAGCTTAACGTTAAGCTGGCCGAACAATACTGTAAAACGTACTAAAAATGATTTTAGAGCAAACTCACCTTATAAAATAATTTAGGGCTCATTTAGGGCTCTTGAAATATGATAATCAAAAATTTACAATGTTAAGGTGGCACAACACCATACATAATGAAAAAAAGGTGGTGAAGGAAAAATCGCACGACTTTCGGTGAAAGATATTTAAGGATGCTAAAATGATCCTGAATTTATGGAAGGGAAATAAACAACAATTTTTTTTTCAAATTTGTTCAAACAATAATTGTTTAAACAATTTTTTTTAAAGTTCATATATCATATTCGGGGAGCCCTAAATGAGTCTTAACATGAAGTGAGAAAATAAATTTGTTCACTTCATTTTCAGTACGATTGTTTGAACAAAAATTGTTTAAACATTTTTTTTTTAATTTTTGATTATCATATTCCTAGAGCCCTAAATGAGCCATAAATGATTCTATAAGGTGAGTTTGCTCTAAAATTATTTTTGTACGTTTTACAGGAATGTTCGGCCAGCTTAACGTTAAGCTAGCCCAAACATTATTTTTTACAAAAGATAATAGAGCCCGAAATTCGGGACTACGGGCCCAAATTAGTCCTCAAGGAGCCCTAGATTATGAAGAAGGTTGCATCTCGATGCCTCAATAGTGTTGTGCCAGCTTAACATACCTCGCCTTTCTGATACGCTGCTGGTGTTCCTCAAGCCAGAGTCATAACCGTCTCGCTATGGAAGCAAAACGTAAATTTTTATCAATATAAAATAGCTCCTCGTAGGAATGACCGATCTTGATGAACTAAATTGCAAATTTTAGGCTTTCAGTTGCAGACTACGAGAGTTGTAGCATACTGGTTTTGACTGGGTGATATGATTGAAAAAATTATTTTTCGGGCGAAATTGAGCCTGTTTATCTTTCATATGCATAAGTACACCCCTCATCCACTATTACAATGTTAGAAACTCATTTGCTTATCTGTTCAGATATCCCTGCTTTTATGAAAAATACTCATAAACATAGCACATAGAATAAAAAGGTCGTAGAATACTTAAGATATATTCATTTTTATGAAAATATGGAAATTTCACAAAGTGTCACATAACCTAATAAGTGTGTTTCAAATTTAAAATTTTACTTAAATATAGGTATGTTTCCTTAAATATAGTTATTTGAGCTGCTTGAGAAATTGAAAATCATTTAATCATGTATACAATATTTATTATTTAAAAAATCTCTTTTTTCGAGAAACTGCATATAGCGGAAAAGTTCTCTAAAAATGAAAAAACTCAGTACATCATCACTTTCTCAAAGAAAGACATTTTTTGAATAATATATTTTTCAAACATGATTAAATTAATTTCAATTTCTCAATTATCTCGAATAGCTATGTTTAAGGAATCATACTTATATCTAAGTGCAATTTTGAATTCAAAGCACACTTTTTAGATTATGTCTCACTGTGTAAAATTTCCAGATTTGCATAAGGATGAATAAATCTTAAGTATTCTACGACTTTTTTCATTCTATGAGCTATGTTTATAAGTATTTTTCATAAAAGCAGGGATATCTGAAAAGTCAAGCAAGTGTGCACCTAATAGTGTCAGATTGGGTGAGGCGTGGGTGTGGGGTTATAGAATCTGAGTACATATTCTGTAATTATGCATATGAAAGACAAACAGCCTCAATTTGGCCCGAAAAATAATTTTTTTCAATTATATCACCCGGTGAAAATCGGTATTTCTGGAATTTCGGACCAATTTTCTCGTATTATACAACTAAAGGCCTAAAATTTGCACTTTGGTTCATCAAGATCGGTCATTCCTACGAGGAGCTATTTTATTTTGATAAAAATTAGTTTTTGCTTGCATAGTGCGGCTCTAATCCCTTAAAGTGAGAAACAGCAGTTCTAGGAATTACTACACCGCAGTTACTACACTCAGAGTCGGGTGTATTTATCTGTATATTTTTTGATAGTAATTATTCATTTAACATAGACCCGTGCTTTTCGTTACAGTTGAAGATGTTGCTTAAATTTCTAAACAGTATATTGCATCTTAGGGCCTCATAAATATTTCCATATAATAAAAACCCATATCTATGTTTCCTATAAATATTTAGTTAAATAAATTTAGAGAATTATATTTAGAGAAAATGTAAAACTTGAAATGAAAAAAGATTCTGAATACTTGTGATGAAAACTAAGTCGGACAATAGTCTTTACGCATACAATTATGATACAAGCGGTGAATTCGCCTCTGATACATGCTAAATGGGATTTAAATCATGACAACCCCCAGCAAGTCATAGTGAGGTAAGATACCTTGCGGTAACATTCATTTAGAAAATTTGAGGTTTACAAAAAAGTGGGCGTAAGTACAGGAAGGACACCTTTGTTACAAAAATAATGTACTAAACACTCCTATCTCTTTTCAACGCCCAGAAGATGGGAGAGGGTAGTGGTAAAACACTGCTGTAAATGGCCACTGAAATAGCTTGAATCCCTACTGCTTTTCGCGAGTTTCTCGGGCACTACACATTTTTTCCAAACAAAAGATGGCATAATGTGACTTACCAAAATGTGACTCGAGGCAAATGTGACGTACCTATTTTTCGCAGACAACACAGTTTTCCGAATAAGAGCTACTATAATGTGACTTCACGCAAAAGAGACTTTCTGCAAATGTGATTTGCTGCAATGCGACTTGGTGGAGTTTAAAAAATTAATTTTTCTGTATCCAAACCCCAGTTTTGTTCCAATCCAAGAAAAAATTTCTTTAAAATTTTAGTGAAATCGGTTAATATTTAAAGATCGCTCAAAAACCATAAACTTTCATATTGATTTAACATATGAAAAAGCTTTCAGTAAATTTAATATTTAAACGCGATGTGTTACAAATAATTTCATATTCAAGTATATGGTTCAGAATTCGTTAGGGAGTAAAAATCAATAACGAATTTTGAAAGTGAATTACTTCAAGCCACTTTTTCGATTCCACAAAGGAAACCTCATAAGTCACAAATTAATAAGTCGTTTAAGACTACCAAGTCATCTGTTAAGTAATTTTCACTTTTGGTTACAGATAATTCTCAAAATGAACGTATTGTCTAAACGTTATCAACACTTTAATCAATGATAAGAATACAATAAATTCATTATATAAATTTACAATTATTTAAATAATATGTGTTTGTTTAAGTATATAGTTTACCTAAAAAAAAATGCAGAAGAAATATTTTATCTGACAAAATTTTTAACACATTTTAATATTTTTAATTACTAATTTCTATTCTGATAATACTTGTGAATATTCAAACAAATATAAATTAATTATAAAATTTCATTTTGTTTGGATGTAGTATTATATCAATATTATTATAAAATAATCCAAACAAATTTTGTCACTGTTATAATTGGTTAAGGAACTGATAACGTCTAGAAAATAAGTTTATTTTTATACTTACCTGGATGAACAAATTTTCAAACAAATTGAAATTACTTAAACAAGTGAAAATTTCTTAACAGATGCCTGAGTAGTTTTAAATGACTGACTAAAAATTATTTATAAAAACAACTTTTAGAAAGTGTTAATCAACTGTAAATTAAGTACAATTCAAATTTGTTACTCTTGGGCTATTCTTTGTGGATCCATAAGAGTGTCTTCACGTCATTCACCCCTCAAATTTATGATCGATTCTTATTTTCTTATGAATTTTGAACAATATAGTGAAAAGCGTAGTTATTTATAACACGTTATTGCGTTTCAATTTTAGGTATACCAAAAGCTGTATTTTTCCCATGTTAAATCAATGGGAAACTTCATGGTACTTGCGAAAATTCGAAAACTTAAAAATAAGGTTTACCCTAGTGCCCGAACTATATTTTGAAATATTTAGGAATGTTTCCTCTTTATTTATTTTCAAATAGAAATTTTGTAAAATCACGTGTTTTCTTTCAAAATAAATCTATAATTTAGCACATTTTTTGTAATTACGTAGAATTTACAGAAAAATTGCAATTGATTAATGTTTGACCTAAACATAACCCTCTAAAAAAAGTTTAAGTTAACCAAGGATTGTCATATAAAAATTATATCTCTGTCTGAAGTTTTAAAAATTTTAAAATATATATTTTTTTTTTCGTCACTTTAAACAAATAGAATATTTTAATAATTTAAATATACTAATTTGATAGTTTCATTAAAAAAATATTATATTATGTTATACAGAAATTTAAAAAAAAATCTTTTTACTGTTTCACTTACTTCGAAAATACAGTGAGTAATTTTCTACGTGGTGGCTCATAATTCAATAGGATTCGTGCAAGAATTCTTTGAATAAAATTGATGTTCTACGTGCCAAATGTCCTAACGATTGTTTGAAGTTCATCAAAATTTTTGAGGATCTCCGCTAAATTGTCAAAGCCTGTTTTGGTAAATTGTTGGATCAAAAATTTAAAAAGCATATAGTTAATTTTAAAATAACTTACTTGAATTTATAAGTGTTAGTACCGCATGAAATTTATGAAGCTTTTTACGATGTTGAAGACATAGAGCTTAAATAAATAAAGTTACCATATACCTTAGTTATTCGTTATTTAACCAAAAATGCAGGAACTTTGATAATACTCTAATTTGGAATGTTCGCTTTACATGTGAATATTTTTCATTTGGGGGTTTAAAATAGAAGTTCAAAATAAAGTTTACGTAGTATCTGATTATTCTGCTATGTTCCTTGTTTCCATTGCCTTTACGTTCGTCCCTCCACTGATAGTTTTAGGGTTGATAGCACTGTTTCTACTTGAAACTTAATCCACGATAAGTTAAGTTGAATGCTTCTCCTGAAGTTGAAAGTTTACTCTAATTCAAAGCGAATGGTAAAATAACCCGTCGGTTCCTCGGCAAACAATTCCTAAGTAATATCAATGTAAATTTACTAACTAAATTATAAAGTTAGTTTCTCTAAAAATTTTTTTTCTAACCCAGAAGTAATGCTATTACATTAAAATGTATATAATCACATTTAGAGTGCGATAAATGTGTTTTGCATGGCTTGTTCTTTTGGTATTTTAATAAAAAATATTTCGATTATTTCCGATTTCAATTTGAAATTTGCAACGTTTTAAACTAGTGCTTATTTTACGTAATACTTTTTTGCTGGAAAAAATATATTTTTGATATTTTTATTTCAGCAAATTTTCATTGTGCAAGCTATATCCACTTTATCGAGGATTTAATTACACAGTTGTTGAATATAAACGCATAAAATCATAAATTTGTTAAATCTAAAAGCTGTTTATTATCTTATTCTGATTAAGACAAAATAATATCAGATTGTAGACTTTTAACATTTATTTTTCAAGTAAGATATTTACTTCAACTTTTTTTTAATGAGTTAATTGAAATACAAAATCGTTTAAAGATAAAATAACAAAATAATATAAAATAAGAATTGTTTAGTGGGAAATTGTGACCATGGGAGAAGTATTTCAATATATGAAAGTCCTTAAGAACGAAAAATAAGTCAAATGGCCGCCGGGGATGTCAGTACATGAGTGCATACGTTTAATTGCAAGTAAGTACTTAAATAAGAAGGGCTTTGCAATGAATGGTAATTAAAATAAAGTAGAATTTTCCACATAGATGCGGGTATCTCTGAGTTCCGCTTTTTATGCAAATTACTGTGTCGGTGTAATAAATTATTTCGTAAACTCTGCTCTGTTTGGTAAGAACTAAGGGGTTGTAATTTACCTTGCCATGCCAGAGACTCCGAGAAACTTATTTACTTTTTTAAGAGAAAATCCAGAAACCGCTAACTTACTTGAGTCTTGATATATTGCACCCCTCTACAATCTCTTCAGCGAGAAAACATCAACGGGAAAATATGAAATTGCGTCCAGTTTGCACAAGCTGTCATAAAAGTGTTGAGTTTAGGTATGGTTTACTGATTTCAAGTTTCCACCGCAGAAGAATCGTTTTTTTTCGGAAATTAATTTCAAGGTCAAAGATCCTGAAACGTACAGACTCCGATAGAGACATGAGGTAAAACTTGATCACGAAATTAAAATAATTTTTGTTTTGCAATTGTCGATTTGAGAATAAGATTATTGCTGTATTTGAGTAAGACGATACAAGAATCGAGCGAGAATTTACTTCATATCGGTTTGCCAGATACGATACTCTAATATTGTCTCGTCTTCTTCGATCGAGATTTCTGACAAAAAACGATCGATCGCAATGAGGTTTTCTGATCTCGGCTCTAAAATATTTTTTAAACCAGATAATTTTATCATAAGAGCTGTAATTTAGAAAATTAACGCAAAATATTGAGTTTTAGTCTTTTGAATATATTTGATAACAACTTTTTCATTATCATAAGAATATTAGAAATACCAATGACATTTAAATTTATTTTTGTATAAAATATTGTAGCCTTATATATCTGAATATATATCATGGATATTTTTAAACATTAACTGAAATTTTATAACTATATTATTTACGATTCAAACGATATTTTGTTACATTCACATCAATGAGAGGGTTTGGTTTTATGTAAAATTTCATATTGTCGGTTTTCATCTAATCTCCATGTTTTGAGACCCACTTAGTCAGAAAAAATTATTTTTACTTAGGTGTCTCTCTGTATACCTGTAGTGTTTAGTCTATAGTCTGTAGACTGTAGTCTTTATCCTGTACTATGTGGGCACAATAAATATTGACCTGGCCTAAGAACAAACAACAAGTTCGTAAACCAATTATTTTGGATGTATATTCAAAAAGTGAGCACATTTTCAAAATATTTGAGACTATTTTTTTCCAGACGTAAAAATGGTATGTACGGTTATTTATAGTACTTGGAAACTCAAATAACGTACCATTATGACTTTTTTGGATAAAATGAAAATTATCAGAGTTATAGCGTTTTAAAAATCAAATAAAAACCAAAATGAACATTTTAAGCCAAACAGCGCATGATATGAAAAAATTGAACAGAAGAAAATAGTAGATTTTTGAAAGCCCTACATGATTATGATAAAAAAATTTAAATTTTGTCGAAAAGTTAAAGATTAAAATTTTGACCATACAAAAAAATAATGAAAAATAAAAAATTCCATTTTGCGGTACAACTATGTAAGATACGAGAAAAAAATTGACTATACCTGCGCGCCCTGAAAAGATCTAAAAATTGATCATTAATCATTTTCCGATAGGATTTATAGTTTTTGTTTTAAGTCGTAAAAAATAACATTCAAAATTAAAAAATTAAATTTTTGGCAAAACGACACAAGGAAAGACACTTAAATTAACAGCCTAAGTTGTTCAGCCCAAAAATGTCTATAAAGTTGTTATTATTCATTTTTGGAAATTACTATTAGAAAATCTCTCAATCGTAAAAAATTAGATTAAAAATATTAGAAAATCGACACAAGAGACGAACAAAATTTAAAGACATAAGTTGTTTAACCCAAAAATATCTACAAGTTTCTTATTAACTACAATGACATTTTATTTACCAACATTTTGCGTCTAAATTACATCTACATTGAATATAAACAAATTGAATTTATAGAAAAACGACACAAGTTGCAGTAAAATCTTTAATAATAATTATTATTTTAATATAATGCACATTTTTATGATGATAAAAATAAGACAATAAAAATACTTTTGATCCAATACTAATGCATATTATCAATAGTAATAATATAAACTTATTGAAACGATATACATTTTTAAGGATAGCTTAGAATAAAATTTAATGCCAAATAAGAAACAAATATTAACCGAGTGGGCACGGAATTTCGGAACGTAATTGGAACGCTCTAAAAACGTTTCTGGGATGTACAAGTTAAGAAACGTTACTTGAACGTTTTACAAACTGTCCTAAGTCAGACAAAATAATGTTCTAAAAACGTTTAATGTTCAATGTTTAATGTTTAATGTCTTTAAAACGTCTCTGGAACATTGTATGTTTATGGGACGTTATTTGGATTTACTTAGGATGTTTTTGAGCCGTTCTAATGATGTTCTTCAACGCTTGTGTCCACTAGGAAAGTAATCATTAAAAAGAATATTTGTACCTTATTTTGCAATATCTGAATAAAAAGCCCCAGACCGAGGTACAGATATAAATATAATTTACATTTGATATAATAGAGTTGAACATAATGTAGAAAAGTTCGCATTTTCAACGAAATCAAGTTGGAAACATGAGATATGTGATGAGAATGTGATCGTTAAAGCCGAAGGAGCTTTAACAAAAGAGAATTCACAATCACCAAATGAAATTTGACGATGCTTTGACCTTTAATTTTAAAACGCTTGCGCACAAATGTGGAGTGAATAGAAAGACCGAGCACGTAGAGTGAGATAAATACATTGTCGAGCGCGAAGCGCAAGTCGCGTATATTAGCGAGCGTGCAGTGCGAGAACCAACAATCGCGCGCTCTGGGCGCGCTCCAATTCGAAAGCCGCGCGGTATGATTATGATTTTTTTTTTAATTTCTAAACAGAGTATAGAAATAGTCGTATCGAAGAAACTCGCCCAAGACGAGTTTCCATTAAAAGATTTCTTTAAACCTTCGAGACAAGCGGAAATTACTACCTAGCAGCTCTCCTTAAATTATAACCAGCTTTAAATGCAAAGCATACATTAAATTTTGAAAAATGCATATATAACAAACTAGTTAAATATAATACAAGAAATTGATTAATTTTATTCATTAAAGCTGCGTTTACATTCATTTATTTTATCCCATTTTGACACTTCTTAATATAAATTTCGCTTATTAACACAATGAGATCTGCCCACAAAATTAAAAAGTATAATTTTTGATCCAATATTGCAGAGTGCCAAATAGTGAAGACGAGATGATTTGTGGTTAGAAACATTTGTTTGCGAATAATTTTTGTCCAAAAATTTAAAAATAGACATCTTCTTGTAACATTACAAAAAATTATGTTAAATTCGCTTTCATAAACTTGAATGTTTAAAATACCTAAGAAACTGCATAAATCTAAGCCTATGGGTTCAAAAATTAAAAAATATGGAACATACAGTTAGATGGTTTTCAATATCATATTTAAATTTTCTTCTACCTCTGGTGTCTCGGAGATAAGCTTTTTTCTAATTATTCAGCAATCATCTCGAATGTTTTTCGAATCTTTGTTCGCTTATTCCTCAACTGAAAATTTCTGTTGGTAAAAAGCGATAAATGATTTTTTATGGCCAAATATTAATCAAACTTTGACACTTTCCTTCGTTTTTTGAAGCAGAAAAATCATAAAAAAAGGTTTAGAGTTTGCAATATTACACATAGCATAAAAGATATGCTTTTCTGTGAAGTTAACAGCTAGAAGAATCCTAAAAGGGTACGATTATTCAATTTAATCCAAAAATATCAAAGAGGATGTTACGGAATTTGAAACAATTCTAGTGAGTTTAATCAAATTTATAAAAATTAAAGCGAATTTAGTGAAACTGGAACAAATGCAGTGCAGTTCAAGCAAATTTGTTAAAAATGAAATGAATTTAAGGGAATTCAGGTAGTTTCCAGTGAATGAAAGTTAAATTTAATTGAGTTGATGGGAATTTAAGCAAGTTTAAGGGAGTTCAAGTAAAATTCTATGAATATTGAAAAAGCTATAAACGTTTGAGTGAAACGATTCACCTTGTACGTATATATTAAATTGTCAGCCTCACGTGTTTTAGAAAAAAAAAAGCTATCCTTTGCGCGTGCGGCTCGCAAGTTTGCGCATAAGCCTACTGTTTGTCAAAAAAATGTAGTTACCTCAATTTTTGTACAGATTACGGTGACAATCCTAGCGCAAAGAAATTCTAGAAATATGGGACAAACTAAAATTTTAGGATTAAGGTTTTACCTTTACTGATTCAGAGTTTTAAGAATTGCTGTCGATTAGCAATTATTTCCTGATGAGTGAATGATTATAAAGTGCGATTATTCTACGACAATTTTATAAGACTCAACTTTCATTAGCTGTTAGTCCTTAAAAAAACATTTACAAGAAATCTGCAAAATATATACTAAATTCTTTAGTCCTGAAAATCGTGTATATAGTGTCAATAAGCCAAAAGTTGCACTTGAATGTTTAAAAAATAATTTTCTTTTTCGGAAAATACAAATTACTTCCTGATTATAGAAGGAAAGGCATTCGTCACGACAGGAGTGTGACCGTAAAGTCATAGTTGCAACAGTAGCAGTAGCAGAGGCAAGCTCACATGCTGTGCGTGCAGTTCATTCGATAACCGGAAAGCCTATTCAATTTTCCAATGAAAGAAATCACTTTGTTTTTCATTTTTTAAATTATTCTATAATCACAACTTTGTCCTTATTATCAGTACATACAACATTGTTAGAGGTTAAAAATGTGCAGTTTTCTTCAAGAATTATCTTCATATATACTTTGTTTAGTTTCAGAAATGAAATATGACTGCTCTTCGGTTAATAAGTTTTTATTCTGTGTAGATTGTTTGTAACATATTTCCAAGGACTAAGAGCCATTAAATGTTAAGTATTCTGAAATGAATTAAAAATAATAGCACTTTATAATATTTCACTCTTGAGGAAGTAATTCATAATTGACTTAAAACTTTCGAACTCTGTATAAGGACAGGAAAACCTTAATCTGCAACCTGCACTTTGACTATATTCAGACTTTTCTTTTCCCAAAAATTTTCATTGTAATTTGCACAAACATTGAGGTACCTACATTTTTAGACAGATAATAGGGTGCGCGTCTGCCGAATCTTGCACTTCGTGCTTGATAACACAGCCACACAAAAAAAGTGTCGTGATCTGGGAACGCGACATGTGTTTTCCAATGGATTTTGACGCGCTAAATCCGAATCCGAGTTCAAAATTTGCCCTACACGTCAACGTTTGACCCTAACCTTAATAAACTCGAAAAAATTAGTATTTCCTGTTCTGGAGATGAGGCATATCAATTCTTATGTTTTTCGATGCACTGAATGCAAATTAGCTGTCAGAATTCATCCTACTCGTTGTCCTTGAACACTAACCTCAATAAAATAATATGTAATTGGGATAGACTGCCTTGAAGGCTGATTTTTTTTTGGAAAGCCTATATCAGCGGAGTCTCATTATTACAATTGACTTAACCTAAGTTGAACCTAACTTCAACTCGCCTAACCTAGCCTTATATAATCCTCATCTTTCATCGCAGATTCTACTATTTCATCAAACAGGTCAATGTTAACACAGAAATTATTGTAAGCAATGTCTTTATGGTAATCATTTGTGAAGCTTACTTGGTAACTTGTGTCTCAAACTTTTTCATATTTCACTATAAAACAGGAAAGTTCATTTTAATTTCGCTGTAAAAGCATTGATTATCGTGTTAAAATTTATCTTTTTGATGGAATAGTAGAATCTGCGACGGAAGATAAGGGTTATAGAAGGGCAGGTTAGGTTATGTTAGGTGAGTTTAGGTTAGGTGAGTTGAAGCAAGGCCACGTCAGTTGTAAGAATGAGAGTCCGCTGATGTAGGCATTCCAAAAAAATCAGCCCTAAAGGCAGTATATCACAATTTTATATCATTTTATTGACTTTTTTGAGGTTAGTGTTCAAGGACAACGTGTAAAAATTAATATGCCTCATCTCCGCAGAACAGGAAATACTAATTTTTTCGAGTTTTTAAGGTTAGGGTAAAACGCTAATGCCTAGGGCCAATTATAACATCTGATTCGGATTCAGCGCGTCAAAATCCATAGGAAAACACATGTCGCGTTCTCTGATCACTTTTTTTTGTGGCTGTGTCATAAACTACCTCGTGCTCCGTGCTCGGACATCTCAAGCAAATTTAGGCCTCATGCTTCGCGATCGGACATTTATTCATTGCACTCGGAATGCTTGAATGAAAATTTTGCAAAAACATCTCTTTTATATCCAACTTCAATTTTTTTATAGTTTCAATCGAAAGATGAAATCGGATACTTTAAACATTTATCTTTTTAAACTTAATATTTATTAATCGGTGAAAGCTGGTCTGTCGATCATTTAGTGAGCTCAAACGGCTGATTGAAGATTGTTAGGATTTTTGGTATTACGATTTATAATATTTTACTTTTCTACAGTAAGTAGGTATTTGGCTAAAATAGCACGCATATATACCGCTATTCTAATGGGAGCTCTTGTCATTTTCATAGATGGCAGCCCCAGTGGGACTCCGCGGTGGTTGTTTGACCTGCTTTTTAAATTATATGTACATTTTAAAATATGACAGCTATTAAAAATCTTAATTGTATTTCATCATAATGACTTCATTTTTTTTAATTTTTAAAGGCAAATGTTTTTTTTTTAAAATTACTTCTACTTACCGCACGATGTAACTGTAAAGAAATTGGCTTAAAAAATTGTAAAACCTAACACGCAGGTAAAACACGAAAGTCGGACATGAATTCAGACTCTCGTTTTTGGACACTCAAATACTTTTATATTTAGGTTGATTGTAAGTATTCGAATATCTAAGGATATTATTATATTTTCAGAATCTTCAAGAGACTTGAAAATTTATTATTCATGTGCCCTTTAAAAATAATGCATACTTTACTTTCTTCACTTACTTTGATTTATAGAAAACATAGTAGTATCAGAAGTTTCAAAACGAAGATAAGGTAATAAAACACCAACCTATTTGCGCGATACGAGAGATCTCTAGGTAAACTATAAAGAAGATAAGAAAGAACTTAACACACCGCCAAAGATAAGTCGAGGTAGTCCGATGGTTAGTAGAACTATTTCCTGGAACTCGCTTCAACGGGATACTTATGAAGGTCCAATAAAAGGGTTTCATATTGCGCTCGTACCTCGAAATTTTCTTTGTCTGTTCTGCAACTAGAGATGTTCCAAGTCCTTAGCTAGGATAAAGTTACACTGCGACCGTTACGTCTAAGAAGCAAAATAATCTCAAATGGCCCCTGGCTCCTTGAATCCTTCAAACTTTCTTGACCTAATCTTCATTAACCAACTTCGACAAAACTCCTGACTTCAGGATAATACTTCAACATAAAATACTATACAGAGCTGGCTCCCTTTACGTTGAGAAAATATATTAAATTATTTATTTAGACAAGAATGTTTGGCCCTTTTAACAGTACGAGTCAAATTCAGTTCTTCAAAAGGACACAAAATAAAAATTATCATTTAAAAAATTAATAATTTCATCTTCTTATTTTGTATAAGTTATTCAGTTTTACTCGAAAGTTTCAAAATTATCCTTTATCGTACAATTGTGGTTACGCAAACCCCACGATCTTTTTTGACTTACGACATTGTCGAATTATTCTGATGATTCTGATCACAAAAATTCCATAATACAAAAAAAAAAATGTAATACAAACCAAATCTGATTTCTGATAAAATTTCCTTTCGCCAAGAAAAAAACGTAAACATTGACCAATTTTGTCAAACGATATAAACCATCATAGTTGGATGGGGCTAGTCTCATCTCATACTTAAACTTTTCTGAGGACTTTACGATGAGCGTTGTAATAGAAGCTCTATAGAAGCGTCAAAATTTGTCGAAAATTTTATTTGATTGCAAAAGCATAGTTTAACTATTTGTCAATAGATAGTTCACAGTTTACGCCTGAAATCATTTAAAACTAGTTTTAACTAGTTAAAACGCGAAAGTACTGGAAAAATTTGCTAAAACTAATTTTAATTAATAAAAATGCGGTACATTACCTACGCTATTAATTGAAAATCCGAAATACTGAGTTTGCAGTAACTGATCACAGAAGAGGGATTGGTCACATCTGGAACCACTTTTACAGTTCACCCTTAAAAAGCACGTGCTAGCGACTGATCACAGAGGAGTGATTGGTCACATCTCGAACCACCAAAAAAGTATGCTATCTTACATTACTCTGAAAAACCTCGAATTTGAATATTTTTTGTTAAAATTTTCCAAATTAGAGATACTAAAAAGTTCACTATTTCAAAATTGGATCTTTCAGTGCAAAATGTGAAGAAAAAAAAAACTGAATTTAGGGGAAAATAGTTTTAAAGGCACATATTACAGATACAAAAAGAGGATACTCAAGCGAATTATTAAGGAAAGCAAAGAAAAAATTAGAGCAGAAGAAGAGAAGAAAATACAAATCGACTTTGAAGGAAGCAAGAAACTGCTTTATAAACCAATGAAGGGAAATAATAGTACGGAATTTGTCAACATGAGAAATAGTAATGGGCAAATGCTACATCCCGTGCAGAAATTTAGTCAGGGCGCAAACTGGGCATAGGCTCGGCAAAACTAAGCCCTGGCTTGGCGAATTAGCCTGCTAAAGCTCGAATGAAAGGCCAAATCTGGCCAGGGCCCGGTTTAATTGCCAGGCTGGATCGCCCAGCTTGTTTCAGGCTTGGCCCCAGTTTATTTACAATTCTTTGTCATTCTTTATTTTCCTAATTGAAACTCAAAATTAAGAAAAAGTATTTTTTACTTTTTTATTTTCTTACTTTCACCAAAGTGCTATAAACCTAGAAATCAGTATAGATGAAGATACCGCAGGGTTTTTCTGATACGTATGCTACAGCCGGTCATGTATTAAAAGGAAGTTTCAGCTCTGGTAAATAGTTTGAACGCAACTTACGGCGTCGTCAAAAATTCTGAAAAGGGATTCTTGCTCAAAACCTGATAAAAAAAGCTGAGATAAACGAGCGACAGTACGTTGGCACTAATTAGAAGAGAATTACAGTAAATTTAAGGTTAGAAGTCACGTGCAATCTTTTTGTGAAAACATTATTTTTAATTGATATAAGTATTTACTTGGACTTTCCCCGCGTAAGTATGGGATACTTGCGATTGCTTGAAGCCTTCGGACTCTCAGAGTGTTCCTTATATTAGGCATTTTTGTGAATTTATTTGCAATGATTGCCACTTGTAAAGCTTGAAACTTGAAACTAGCATGCAATGAGCAAACAAACAGAATAATACTAACGCTATCTGTCGTCAATTTTACGAACTTTACTCTAGCCGGGCCCAAGCTCGAGCCATTGCAACATTCAAGCTAAGCCCAGGCTAGGGGACCCCGTCCTGGCCCAAGTGTGGAAGCAGGAACAAACTTGGCGATTTCTGCAAGCGATAAGGCAGACGCAATACTAGACAGTTTCAGAGACTATTTTAGGGGACCTACCGGAAATGAAGCTAGAGGACACCACAACTGCAATGTAGAACACAATGCGTTAGAAAAATCAATGGAGAAAGTCTGTGTCACTGAGGTTAGGGATATAATCAAGAACTTGAAAAACGGTAAAGCTTCCGGGGTAGACAGTAT
>JAAAKG020101356.1:0-39346 GCA_010014905.2 Druon quercuslanigerum | reverse complement strand
TGTTATGAGTCTAACGAAAATTACAGTTAATTTTCTATTTTTAAAAAATAATGTTAAGAAAATATTGCAAGATATTTTTAAACATTCCAAATAAATTTTCTAAAATATCGAAGAATGTAGACGATTGTTTAAACAAATTTTTTAATTTTGCAAGTTTTTGAAAAGATACAAAAATCATTTTTAATTAAAAAATGATTTAAAAAATTTTAAACAAAATTTAGATTTTTTAAAGGTTTAATACAAAAAGTTTAGAAACTTCTTGAGAATTTCAAAAGTTTTCAAGAAAACATTTTTTTTAATTGCTGGGAAATACTCAAATAATTCTTTATTTTGAAAAATAAATTCTAAAAGAAATTTTAAAAGTACTTTAAAACATTTCACAAGATTTCTCAAAATTTCGAAAAAATCTGGAAGATTTGAAGGCAATTTTTTCACAGAATTTCTACAACTTTTAAGAAAAATTCGAAAATAATTTTTTGTTTTGGAAAATTAATTTTTAATTGAAATTTAAAAAAATTTAAAAAGATTTCTGAATATTTTTTAAAAAATTCGATTTTTGTTAATTTCATAAAATCCTTTTAATTACTTTTAATTACTTTTAATTTCAAACTATTCAATTTTAAAAAGTTTTATTTAGATATTTTATTTTCGAACATTTTAAAAATATTCCAAATTTGTTTCCTATAGTTATTTAAAAGTTTCATGCTATAATAAAAATTATTTTTTTCCTTCAAATTATAATTTTCCTAAACTTTTTTTTTATTCTAAAACAAAAATTTTTGCAAATTCATCAATTTTGTTAAAAAAATTTCTTTTTGGAAAAGTAAATTTGAATTGACAATTCTTATTTTCTGGTTCAAAAATTTAATCTATTTGTAGAATTTTTTTTTATCTTTTTGAAAATAATAATTGTTTTTTTTTTTTTACTAAAAGATCAAGTGGTGAAAAACTACTCACTTTTGGTTTTGGATTTAAAGTATTTTGTTAAAAATTTGTCTTCTTTCAATCAATTTAACTGTTTTTTATTTTAAATTAAAGTCTTTTTGGACTGAAATATCAAATAATAAAAAATAATAACCTTTTTTGTTGCAAATTTAACTGACTTGTTGGAAATTATGTTTTTTAAATTAAAATTTAATTTTTTAAACAAAAAAAATAATCTTATTAGTTGAACTTTTTTTTGTTATTTTAAACATTTTATTTTTTAGTTGAATAATTAATTATTCTATTTTTGGTTGCTTTAATTTTTTGTTTTTAGGTGAAAATTCATGTATTTGTTAAAAAATTTTTGTTGGATGATGATTAATTGTTTTAGTTGAAGAAATTTTTTTCAAAATTTAACTGTTTTGTTTAAAATTATATTATTTTTGGTCAAAAATTAATTTTTTTGGCCGAAAATTTAACTTTTCGATATTTGAGAATTCATTTCTTTGGTTGAAAATTTAACTATTATGCTAAAAATTGATTTTTTTAAATCATTACTTTGGGCGAAAATTAGTTTTTTTCTAAATTACAAATTAATTTTTTAAATTAAAAATTAAACTATTTTATTTTTTGTCAGAAAAATATAAATTTTTATATAAATTTAACCTTGGTTGAAAATTCACCTGTTTAATTGAAAATTGAACTATTTCGTTTAAAATTTAATTAAAATTTGGTGAAAATTAGTTTTTTTTTTACTAGTAATTTAGTTATTTAATTTTAAGTTAAAAGTGTATCTGTTTGGTAAAAATTTTATTTCCTTCGTTGAACTTTTGAATATTCCATTTTTTGTTAATTTTTTGTTTGTTTTAAGCTAAAAATTCATGGAACTAGAAAGTTGAAAGTTCAACTACTTTCTTCAACAATAATTTTTTTATTATTATTAAATAGTTTAGCTTTCTCAAAATTTGATTTTTGAAAAATAAAAATTATGTTGTTTTTGTTTGGTTAAACATTAATTTTTTAAACTGAAAATTGAATTTTTCCATATTTGGTGGAAAAATTAAATTTTTCAAGATTCATAGGAAAATTATGTTTATATTTATTCCCTTAAAAAGAAATAAACTTAACAAATAAACAATTATCAGAAATTTGAATTTTTTTAAAGAGTTTGAAAAATAATTTAAAATTTCAAAAGGTTTCTAAAAATTTGTTTAAAAATTTGTATTGTTGAAAGTTAGAAAATTTTTTTTTTTTAATTTTTTAAATTTCCTATTAATAAATTTTGAAAGGTTTTATTCATAAACGATACAAGTTTAATTCCTTTTTGAATATCATTCAAAATATTTTTCTTTTTTTCAGAATTTTACCTAATTTAAAATTGGTTGATTTTTCTTAAATAAATTTTTTTATAATATTACTATATATTAGTATTAATTAATTATTGTTTCAAATGAACAGATGTATAAAAATAATCTAATATTTATACATAACAAATTTTAATTTTCGAAGTTCTCAATATTATTCCTTAATGTAAAAATAATAATTTAAAAAAGAAACATATTTTTGTCAATTATTTTTATTTTAAATTCAAAAAATAATTTTATAAACTTTAAGCATGAAAAATATATAAACTGTCGAATAATAAAATTTCTGAATTATAAAATTCCCTGATAAAAAAATTTCCGAATTATAAAATGCCGGAATATGAACAAGTAAAAACTGTTGTTCTGGCTAAAAAAATTGTTATTGTAATATAATATTAATTGTAATAATTTCATTGATTTCATAAATACAAAAAAAAAATTATTTAAACACGAAAATTTTCTAGTTTGGATATTTTATAATTTGGCCATGTTCTATCCGGAATTTTATTTTTCGCGAATTTTCCAGTTCGGGAATATTATTTTTCGGAAATTTTATTATTTGGGAATTTGAAAATTTAAGTTGTTTTTAAACTATAATCTCTGACTATATTGTAAAAATTGGCTCTGATCGCTCTCTGTCGGTGGGAAATGCAACTAAAGCTACGGGATTTCCTATCGCTTTGCTTATCTGTCTACGAATTAGTAATCACCGAACTGTCGACGGGACGGGGGCAAGTGGGAACGGTGATATTTTGAGTCATCGTTGTCTATCGTCGGTCTTGTCAAAATTCGTGAAAACCCTGGGCCCAGGAGATATTTTCCCGATCGCGAGTGCCAGGAGGTGATTCGGGGAAAATGGGCGACGGCAAAGAGGGCGAGCGCGAGCCTCTAATTCGGGGAGGAGACTCCGCTTTTGCGCGGCCCTACACGAACGAAATTACAGGTAAATATTATAGAAATTTGACAAGAGCTTTCGGAGCTGTCGAGACTTTCGGAGAATATAACCAACAACTGGGATTTTTGTTCTGCTTGTAGAAGACATTCAGCCGAATGTGAACGTAGAGGCAAACGTAAACACAGTTTCCCCGATCGGGCCGGATGAACTGCCTCCGCCGTTTGTCAACTACCCTAATGCTAGTCAAGGTGGCCTGCCAATGGTCACCTGCAGGGTTTGTCAAGCAATGATAGACATTTCTGGCAAACGAGAACAACACGTAGTCAAGTGCAATCAGTGCAATGAAGCCACAGTATGTTTTACTCTCATTTCTTCTTCTGCGTTTCCCTTTCCCTTTCCCTTTCCCTTTGTAGATACAGCATTATTATTTCTAATATTTCTGTGCCTGCCTGCCTGCCTGCCTGCTTTCATTTTCCTTTGTGTTCCAATATTATTTTTACGCCTATCTTTTATTTATGTCTTGTGTTGCACATCGAAAGAATAGTCAAAAGAGTATTGATTTTCTTTTTGGGAAACTTAAATGTTCGGAAATTTCTTCTTATCTTTTTACTTAAACAAAAGAGTAGAAATTAGTATTTTAGCAATATTTCTTATTTCTTTAGAATGGGAATTTTCTTTTAAATCTCATAAATTGCTGACTCTCCATTTTTGTAAATATAACGTTTTAAATACTTGTTTTTTTACAAAAAATTAATTTTTTCTTCAATTATCAACAGTTGAATTTTCCATTTTCTCGAAATTTCAGCAATCGAATTTTTAACCGTGGAAAATTGAACTGTTGAAAGTTGAAAATTTCCTACAATTGTGAGCAATTAAATTTACCATTTTCATTAATTTTTTAAAGTTTAAAATTGAACTGTTACAAATGTAAGAAAAATTCAATTTTATACAATTTTGAGCAATTGGGTTTTCTTTCATTTTCAATTTTGTTAAATTTACAACAGTGGAAAATTTAAGTGGTAAAAATTTATTTTCTAACAGTTAAATTTCCTATTTTCCACCATTTTTAGCTGTTGAATTTCCAATTTTAATATTTCTTAAAATTTCAACATTGAAAAATTGAATTCTTAACATATAAATTTCCAAAGAATTTTAGCAGTTGACTTCAATTTTCGCTCATTTGCAAAGTTGAAAATTGAACTTTAACGGAATAAAAATAAAGTAAAAATGGAAAAAAATTACAATAGAATTTTAAGATTTAAGTTTTCAGTTTCATACAATTTTGAGCAATTGAATTTTCCTAAATTTTCAATTTTATTAAGTTTACAACAGTGGAAAATTAAAGTGTGAAAATTTATTTTCTAACAGTTAAATTTTCAAATTTAAAAATTGAACATTAACGGAATAAAGAAAAACTAAACATGAATAAAAAATTATGAAAGAATTTTAACAGTTAAATTTACAATTTCCTACGATTTTCAGCAATCAAACTTTCTTAAATTTTGTTCCATTTTCGACCGTGGTAAATTGAACTGCTGAAAATTGAATTTTTGACAGTTAAATTTCTAATTTCTTACAATTTATAGCAATTCAATTTCCAATTTTGTCGAATTTTCAAAGTAGAAAATTGAACTGTTTGAAATGGAAGAAAAATACAATAGAATTTTAAGAGTTGAGTTTTCAGTTTCATACAATTTTCAGCAATTAAATTTTCTTAAATTTTCAATTTTATTAAATTTACAACAGTGGAAAATTTAAGTGTTCAAAATTTATTTTCTAACAGTTAAATTTCCTATTTTTCACCATTTTTAGCTGTTGAATTTCAAAATTTAAAGTTTCTTAAAATTTGAACTTGGAAAAATTGAGTTTTTAAGATATAAATTTCCTACTTTCTACCATTTTTAGCAGTTGAATTTTCAATTTTCTCCAATTTTCAAGGTTGAAAATGAAACTTCAACCGAATAAAAAGACTAAAAATGGAAGAAAAATTAAAACAGAATGTCAAAAGTTAAATTAAAAATTTCCTTCAATTTTCAGCAATTGAATTTTTTTTAATTTTCAATTTTCTTCAATTTTCAAAGTTGAAAATTATACTTGACGGAATAAAAATAAAAAAAAAATAAAAGAAGAATGAAAAAAACTAAAACATAATGTCAAAAGTTAAATTAAAAATTTTCTGCAATTTTCAGGAATTGAATTTTTTCAATTTTCTTCAATTTTCAAAATTAAAAATTAAACTTTAACAAAAAAAAAAAAAACTAAAAATGGAAGAAAAATTATTAAAGAATTTTAACAGTTAAATTTACAATTTCTTACCATTTTCAGCAATCAAACTTTCTTTAATTTTCAGTTTTGTTTCATTTTCGACAGTGGTAAATTGAAATTCTGAAAATTGAATTTTTAATAGTTAAATTTCTTATTTCTTACCATTTTTAGTAATTCAATTTCCAATCTTCTCAAATTTTTAAAGTTTAAAATTGAACTGTTTGACATGAAAGAAAAATTACAATAGAATTTTAAGAGTTGAGTTTTCTGTTTCATAAAATTTTCAGCAATTAACTTTTTCTTAAATTTTCAATTTTATTAAATTTACAACAATGGAAAATTTAGATGTTCAAAATTTATTTTCTAAGAGTTAAATTTCCTATTTTTCATCATTTTTAGCTGTTGAATTTCGAATTTTAAAGTTTCTTAAAATTTTAACAGGGAAAAATGGAATTTTTAAGATACAAATTTCCTACTTTCTACCATTTTTAGCAGTGGAATTTTCAAATTTCTCCAATTTTCAAAGATGAAAATGAAACTTTAATGGAATAAAAAAACTAAAAATGGAAGAAAAATTAAAACAGAATGTCAAAAGTTAAATTTAAAATTTCCTGCAATTTTCAGCAATTGACTTTTTTTAATTTTCAATTTTCTTCAATTTGAAAGGTAATACTTGAACTTTAACGAAATAAAAAAATACTAAAAATGGATCAAAAATTATGAAAGAATTTCAACAGTTAAATTTATAATTTCTTACAATTTTCAGCAATCGCACTTTCTTTAATTTTCAATTTTCTTTGATTTTCCACAGTGGTAAATTGAACTGCTGAAAATTGAATTTTTTAATAGTTAAATTTATTATTTCTTACAATTTTTAGCAATTCAATTTCCAATCTTCTCAAATTTTTAAAGTTGAAAATTGAACTGTTTGAAATGGAAAAAAATTACAATAGAATTTTAAGAGTTGAGTTTTCAGTTTCATACAATTTTGAGCAATTGAATTTTCCTAAATTTTCAATTTTATTAAGTTTACAACAGTGGAAAATTTAGATGTTCAAAATTTATTTTCTAACAGCTAAATTTCCTATTTTTCATCATTTTTAGCTGTTGAATTCCGAATTTTATAATTTCTTGAAATTTCAAAAGTGAAAAATTGAATTTTGAAGATATAAATTTCCTTTTTTCTACCATTTTTAGCAGTTGTATTTTCAGTTTTCTCCAATTTTCAAAGTTGAAAATTGAACTTTAACGGATTACAAAAAATCTAAAAATGGAAGAAAAATTTTTTAAAATTTTAACAGTTAAATTTTTAATTTTCTGCAATTTTCAGCAATTGCATTTTCTTTACTTTTCTACAATTTATCTATAGTAGGAAATTGAACTTCTGAAAACTGCATTTTTTAAAGTGAAACTTCCTATTTCTTACCATTTTTAGCAGTTTAATTTGCAATTTATAATTTTTATTACATTTTCAATCTGGAAAATTGAATGGTCGAAAATTCAATTTTTAACAATTAAATTTCCTATTTATTACTATTTTGAGCAGTTAAATGTCTAATTTCCTTAAATATTTGAAGTTGAAAATTGAACTATTAAAAATGGAAGAAAAATTAAAGTAGAATTTCAAAAGCTATATCTTCAATTTCCTACAATTTTTGGCCATTGAATTTGCTATAATTTTTCATTCTTTATTTTGAACAATAGAAAATGGAACTGTTGAAAATTTGTTTTTTGATTTCAATTTTCAATTTTAAACAACTTTCAGCAATTGAATTTTCTTCAATTTTTAACAGTGGAAAATTAAACTGTTGAAATTAAAAAGAATTGAATTTTTAATGAATAACTATTTAGTTTTTTACGGTTGAAAATTGAACGGTTAAAAATTCAAGAAAAATTCAAATTGAATTTTTCCATTTCCTTTAAACGGCAGTTGAATATTTAATAGTAAAAAATCCAATTGAACTATTGAAAATGGAAGATTGACCTGTTAAAAGTATAAGATTTTATACAATTTTTAGCCATTGAATTTTCTTTAATTTCAGGATCATATTGAACTGTTGAAAATTTATTATTTAGCAGTTAAATTTCTTATTTCGTACCATTTTATCAGTTTTATTTCCAATTTTACTATTTCTTAAATTTTCAATAGTAGAGAGTTTAATTTTAAACAGTTACATTATCTATTTCTTATCATTTTTAGCAGTCAAATTTCCTACAATTTTCAGCTATTCAATTTTCTTTAATTTTCTATAGTCTAAAATCGAATGTAAAATTGAATGTTCTTTAATTTTCAATTTTCTTTTATAATTTTCTATTTTCTACAATTTTTAGCAGTTTAGTTTCCAATTTTCAAATTTCTAAAATTTTCAACTTTTGAAAATTCCTCCATTTTCAGAAATGCTATTATCAATTTGCGTCAATTTTCAAGAGATTAATGTTTTTACTTTTCCTAAATGTTCAAAACTCGAATTTTTAATTTTAAGAAGATGAATATTTAAAGTAAAAAATTCAGTTTACAACTGTTGAAAATAGAATTTTTTAGTTTCTTTCATTTTCTTAGATTTTAGGCAATTGTTAAATTAAACTGTTAAAAGTTGAAGAAAAAAACGTTCAAAATTAATTTTTTAGCTGTTGAATAAATTTTTTTTTAGTTTTCAGCAATTGAAAATAGAATTTTATTTCATTTTTATCTTTCTTGAATTGCAAGGTGAAGTTTTTCAATTTTTTTCACATTTTTAACCGTGGGAAGTTAAATTTTTAACATTGAAGAATAATTAAAATTGAATTTTCAACCGTTGAATATCCAATTTTCTTCGATTTCGAACAGTTGAATTTGCAGCAGTTAAATCATTAATTTTATTCAATTTTCAACTCTTTAAAATTGAAAATTTTGCATGAGAATTTAATAAACAAACATTTTAATCCATGAAAAAATTAGAAAGTTGTATTTTTCTAAAAATGGGTAGTCATTGGTGAATAATATTTTGGCAAATTAACATTATTCTAATTTCTAATTCTAATTTCTGTGGGAAATTTATGAGATCTTAACAAAATTACCAAATCTCATCATCCTATTTGTTAGACGCTCCACAATCTTGTTGTTTTTTTCTAAATTCCCAAGAATGTTTTGAATTTATTTTTCGATTCGTAGGTGTAAAAATGATGTGGTTTTCTGTGTCTTTTAGTTTCCTTTGTGAGTTATTTTTAGTCCTTTGTCTTATTGTTTGTTTTGTTGGCCAAGCTCAGATTCTCCAGAATATACCGAAAAATCGAATAAACTGAATAAAATAACAACAGTTTGAATTATAAAGAATAGATTTGTTTTTAGGAATAATTTTTTTTTTTTTTTAGTAAATATTCGATTTCCAATATGATACAATTTCTACCAAAAGAGATGCATTTTCAAATGTTAATTAAGGAAATTTCGAAACAAGTTTTCGTTATAAGTAAAAAAGATTTCTCTGTCAATGAAGAAAAAATTGCGTCCTTAAAGTAAAATTTTAAATCTAAACAGACGAGCTTTGTGCAAAAGAGTTGATTTTTTAACTAAGATTAATTTTCTTTCAAAAAATACGGTATTTTGACATATTACAAGAATTTTCAACCAAATAGTTGAATTTTTAAACTTGAAAAGATTAACTTTAAAAAAAATTGAATAGTTAAGTTCAAAACAAAAATAATTTGCAATTTTAAAAACGGATTTTCTACAAAAAAGTTGAATTTCCAATCAAATCGTTGAATTCTTATTTAAACAGTTCAATCTTTAGTTAAAAAAATAATTTTTGATCAGTAAATATATTTAGAAATAAAATGTTGAATTGGACCATGAAAGAAGAATTTTCAAGAAAAGACTTGAATCCTAAACTAAAACAGATTAATTGTTAGTAAAAAAAAATGAATTTTCTACTAAAAACAATACGAATTTTGAACAAAATAGTTGAATTTTCAACGAAAGAAATGAACTTTTAATAAAATAGTTAAAAATTCGAACAACTAGTTAAATTTTTTACCGGATTGTGGATTTTTCGAGTTGAAAATACGAATTTTCTACAAGTAAGTTGCATTTTCAAGAAAAAAATTCATTTTCAATCGAAGCAGATTATTTTTTTCACCAGACTGGCATTTCTATAATCGAAATATGAAATTTGTTCAAAAAAAAAAGAATTTTCCAACAAAAAAGACACATTTTTAGCAAAATAGTTTGATTTTTAAGTAAACAAAATTTCTTAATCAGGAAAGAACAAAACAAAAGCTCTGATAATAATTGGGAGCTTAAAAACTACATCACGAGATTTTGATAATTTTTTTTATTACTTTTCTCTTATATTTCGATGAATTTTGTACTTTTTAATATGTTTTTTGTATATTGTATTTTTTATATATTTTATTGCTGTTTTAATATTTAGAAGAAAGTAGATAAGAGTTTACTATTTTTGCATCCAAAAATTTGTTTTTTTTCGACCATATTTTAAGTTTAAATTATAGAATATGAAAATAAAATGTTATTTAAAAAATAAAGAAGCCGTTCAAGTTTCAGAACTTTAAGTTAAACCTAACTTTCTTCGAATTTAAATTAAATATTTTGGTGCAAAAATTGTGCGTTCTTGTATACTTTCTTCTAAAATATTAAAACAACAATAAATTATACCAACAAAAAAAATCGTGTAAATAATAGACCAAAGTTCTAATTTCCTGTAATTTTTTTTAGTAATTTATCATGTTAATTTGTATTTTCCTGTAAAAATGTGTATAATTTTTCGTGCTTTTTTGTAAGAATATTTCCATTCAACATTTTTCAATTTTTCTCGAGAAGGGTTTTTATTGAAAAAAAAAACTAATGAATAAAACATTTTATTTAGATAAAAAGGAAAAGAATAAAACCTCAGGGTCTTTTATTTTCTGAAATTGGTAATTGAAGCTACGCCCTATTCTCTATTGATCGATTTCATCTCAAATTTGATGTAGTCGAAATATATTTTCTGTTACTCTCAGCTAAAAATATCGTTCAGATGAACGATTAAATCTAATCGGGGATTATACATGTGGATTTATTATTATGTTTGTTTGCTCTAAATGATATATATTGGGGTGAATCATTTTAGAAGGCAAAACAAAATTCCTTTTTAAATCTAAAGGCACATTACGTTCTGCTGGTACCTTTTGACGTCTAAATGAGCTGTGTGAAAGGAAGAGCCGTTTGGATAACATTTAGAGGCCCCCCCCTATTGACATTAAAATATTATGTAAGAATGAAGATGAGTTAACAGTTTTTCTTTAAAGATGCTTACATTTTATTGAGATTCTAACAGGGTGGCGACTTGACCGGGAATTTATTTCTAATCGCAGGAAAATTAAAGTTTTATTATTTTAATAATTTTTTGTTAATTTAAAAAAGTGATTTCTACTTCATCTGTCACAGATTTTTTAGATTATCTCAGTTTACTCTAGTTAAATCATAATTTATTAGTGAATTTTTATTATCTTCCATTATAAGAAAAAAGCTTTGCAATTTCTCGCTTGGAACGATACTTTTTTTAAAGAATTATAATTTGGATTCAAAAGAATCCTTGTTCCAATTTATAATTTGAAAAAAGAAATATTTCTGAATTATAAGTGAAATTCTTTTTACATTTTTCGTTGAAAATTCATCTTTTTTTAGTTAAAAATTCAACTACTTGGTTAAAAGTTAAACTTTTTTGTTAGAAATTAATTTTTTCGTTTAAGATTCAGCATTTTAGTTAAAATTGCATCTTTCTGGTTTAAAATTCAACTATTCCAGTTTAAGATTTAGAATTTTAGCCGAAAATTAGTTCTTTTTTGTGGGCAACAATTTTTTTTAGCTGAAAATTTAGCTTATTTGAATTAAATATTTTATAATTTTAGTTAAAAATTCATCTGAATGGTTGAGCAATAATGTTCCAAGCTTGGCATTTAATTATTTAAGTTTTGATTGACAGTTTATATTTTTTAGTACAAATTAAATTTTTTGTTGATGAAAATTCAACTATTTCAGTTAAAGATTCGTTAATTAGCCATTTTGGATACAAATTCAGGAAGTTTTTTTTTCAGATTTAAAAATTTTATGAATGGCTATTCGTAGTATCATAACAACTTTTTTAATTTTCGTGAAAAATCGAAAATTCAAATTTGGTTGAACAAAAAATAATGAAAAGTCCAAAATTTCCTTTTTGTGGTCAAGCTATACAAGATACGAAAAAAGGTGAATTAAAAAAATTATTATCCCAAAAAAAGCTCTATATATATAATAAAATAAAAATAAAAAAAGTAAAAAATAATAACGAAATGAAATAAAAATTAATTTTTTGGAAAAACGACACAAGTTCGAAAAAAAATTATTTAACAAAATTTGTGCACCTAAAACGCATCTACAAATCTTCTATGAATCGCTTTTTAATAGGACGCGTAGTTTTCATAATATTTTCATAATATTCATAATATTTTATGATTGAGAAAGTATAAGAATTTTCCGAAATTTGACTCCAGAACACTAAAATTTCTAACAAAACTACGCAAAATACGAAAAAGAGTCTAAAGAGAAATGTTAGCTTTTGAAAAATCCTACAAAATTTATTTTAATTATTTTTCAAGAGGACTCGTCATTTTGTTTTTATTTATCGAATACGTGATACGTAACAAATATAAAAAAGATTTGTAGCACATTTTTTTTGTACATAAAAAATAATTTTTTTAATTAAAAGTTTAACTGTTTTATTGTTTGTTGGGAATTGATATTTTTTAGTGGAAAATTTAAGTATGCATTTAAAATATATTAAACTTTTTTAGAATTATAATATCCATTAATAATAACAATAATTTCACATTGTTCTTAAATATAGTCCAAAGTTTTGATGAAAAATTTGACGCGTTTCAAGAAAAAAAAGGTTTACGCAATTAATTTTTTTGTTGGATTCCAGGAAAAATTTGCATTGGTTTATTTTTATTTTGAAGAGTTATTTTTAGAAAACATTTAAAAAGGTATTAAAAAAATGATTTCGTTAAACGTCGGACTTCAGTTTAAGATTACAAAAAGATTACATAATTCTGAAATCATTCAATTTCCAGATTCTTTAACTAAAAATAAAACTGTTCAAGTTTGAATGCTTTGAATTAGTAATTAAATACAGTTTCAACTTCTTTCTAATTAAATAGACCAATTTTAAAAACTTTATTCTGAAATTTTTACATTTAAGATGTCAAGGAATTTTATTTAAAGTCGGGCAATGTTTTCGAGAGCGTGCTTAACATTTTTTTCAATTTGCAAAATCAAACTGAATAAAAATGATTCTTTATTTGTACAAAAATGCTTTATATTAATCTATTTAACTATTTCATTGAAATTTCGTTTTTTTATTTGAATACCTGGTTAAAAGTTAATCACTTTTGATACAAATTAATTTTTCTGGTTGAATATTCATAGTTTTAATTAAATATTGATTTGCTAGGTTGAAAAATGAGGTATTTTGTTGAATAGTTTTTTCTTGAATATTATTCAATTATAACTTGAAATTTAACTTTATTTCAATTGAATATTCCATAATTTTAGATTGAAAATTCATCCCTTCGGTTGAAAATTAATTTTTTTGATCTAAAAATTGAAGGACTCAATTTTTTATATAAAAATTATATTTTTTAGTTGAAAGTCCACTTTTTCGGTAGAAAATTATTATTTTTTTGATAATTAATTTGCTCAGTTGAAGATTCATCATTTTAGTTGAAAATTCTCTATTTAAAAATGTAACTGTTTTATCGAATTTTTTTTTGTTGAAATATTTTTTTAAAATTGATTATGTAGCTATTTTAATGGATTATTTCATCATTTTAGCTGAAAAAATTAATGTATTTTGTTAAATGTTTATCGTTCTTTGGTAGAAATTAATCTTCTTGGTGGAAAATTCATCTTTTTGGTTTGAAATTTAAGTTTTTTAGATGAAAATTTGTCCATTCCATTTTTGATTGAAACTGAGCGTTTGTAGTTCAATATTCAACTATTATGTAAAAAATGGTCTTTTTTAGTTGAAAATTCAACTATTTTATTGAAAATCCATGTCTTTTTTTGACAAATTGTTTTTTTTTTTTTTGTAGAAAATTAATCTTATTCTTTGAAAATTCATCTTCTTGCTTTAAAAATTTAAGTATTCCAGTTAAATATTTATCATTTGAGTTGAAAATTCTACTATTTTATTTAAAATTCATCTATTCTAGTTGAAGATTCTTAACTTAACTTGCAAATTTATCACTTTGGTTTACATTTTTTTAGTTGTGAAAAATTAATTCTTTTAATTGTACATTTAACTATTACATTTTTGGGTTAAAATTGATCTTATTATTTCAAACTTTAACTATTTAGTTCAATTTTTTTTGTAACAAATTAATTTTTTGAACTGTACATTTAACTATTACATTTTTAGTTTAAAATTGATCTTTTCTAATTGGAAATTTATGCTTTTTAGTTAAAAACGTAACTACTTGGTTAAAATTTAAACTCATTTGTCAAAAAATTATCTGTTTGGCTTAAAATTCATTTGTTCCAGTTGGAGCTTCATCATTTTAGTTGAAAATTTATCACTTTGGTTGAAAATTGATTTTTTTCCTTGGTGAAAAATTAATTTTGAAACTGAAAATTTAACTATTCTATTTTTTATTAAAAATGTATCCTTTTCAGTTGAAAATTCAACTATTTGGTTAAAAATTTAACTATTCCATTTTTGTTTTGAAAATTGATCTCATTATTTAAAACTTTAACTATTTAGTTGGAAATTTGTTTTTTTGTTGTTTTTGCAATCTAATTTTTTAAACTGTAAATTTATCACTCCATTTTTGGTTTAAAATTGATCTTTTCTGGTTAAAAATTTATGCATTTTGTTGATAAATAATCTTTTTTGGTATAAAGTAAAATTACTTGTTTGAAAGTTAAATTTTTTTGTCAAAAGTTCATCGTTTTGATTTAAAATTCATATATTCTATTTGAAGATTCATTATTTTAGTTAAAAAATCATTACTTTGGTTGAAAATTTGTGTTTTGAATTAATTTTTGAATCTGAAAATCTAACTATTTCATTTTTGGTTGAACACTGTTCTTTTTAGTTAAAAATTCAATTATTTTGTAAATAATTAATGCATTTTATTGAAAAATCGTATTTTTTGGTAGAAAAATAATCTTATTGCTTGAAGATTTATTTTTTTGGTTTAAAAATTTAAGTATCCCAGTTAAATATGTATAATTTTAGTTAAAAATTCATCTTTTCGATTATTAATGTAACTTCTTGATTAAAAATTAAACTCTTGTCAAAAAATTATATTTTCAGTTTAAACTTCATCTGTTGCAGTTGAAGATTCAACATTTTACTTGACAATTTGTCAATTTGGTTTTTTTTTGCGAAAAATTAATTTTTTTAATTGAAAATTTAACTATTCCATTTTTTGTTTATAGTTTATCTTTTCTGGTTGAAAATTGATCTTCTTTAGTTAAAAATATAACTATTTATATGAAAATTTGACTTTTTTGGTTGAAAACTCAGCTATTTTATTATAAATTAATATATTTTGCTGAAAAGTTAACTTTTTTATTTAAATATGTATCATTTTACCTGATAATCCATCGTTTTCATTACAAATGTAATTCCTTATTTTAAATTTAAATTATTTTGTCAAAAATTTATCTTTTTGTTTAAAATTCATCTATTCCAGTTAAAGATTTATAATTTTAGTTAAAAATTTACCACTTTGGTTTGAAATTTTTTTCTTGGAAAATTAATTTTTCTAACTGAAAATTTAACTATTCTATTTTTGGCTTAAAACTAATATTTTTGTTTCAAAATTGAGCTATTTAATTTAAAATTGATCTTTTTTATTCCAAAACGTCAACTGTTTGTTTTCTAAATTATTATTTAAAATCATGGACTCTAGAAATAAATTTAAGGGATAATTGATTATGTCCAGGAAAAAACCTGGAATTGTTAGGGAATTATATCCCAGGATTTAAGTAGACACCCTATTAATGGATTTTGAGGGTTTTAAAATATTTTTAATGTAACACATATATATCCAAGGATTTAAGTAGACATCCTATTAATTGATTAAAAAATTGGGTTTTATTTTTAATGTAACAAATAAAAATTCCAGAATTTGAGTTGACACCCTATTAATGGATTTTGAGGTTTTTAAAAATTATTTTTAGTGTAATAAATAACAATCTCAGGATTTAAGTAGACATCCTATTAATTGATTAAAAAATTTGTTTTTATTTTTAATGTAACAAATAAAAATTCCAGGATTTGAGTAGACACCCTTTTAATGGATTTTTAAATTGTTTACATTTTTAATGTAATAAATGAAAATTCAAGGATTTGAGTAGACACCGTATTAATGGATTTCAAGGTTTAAAAAAAAAATTAATATAACAAATATATATCCCACGGTTTAAGTAGACACCCTATTATTTTTTTTTAAATTGTTTATATTTTTAATTTAATAAATAAAAATTTCAGGATTTGAGTAGACATACTATTAATTGATTAAAACTTTATTTGTTATGTTTAATGTAACAAATAAAAATTCCAGGATTTGAGTAGACACCCCATTAATGAATTTTGAGGTTTAAAAAAAATGTTTTTACTGTAACAAATATATATCCCAGGATTTAATGAGACACACTATTATTGGATTAAAAATTTTATTTTTATTATTAATCTAACAAATAAATAATCCAGGATTTAAGTAGACACCCTATTAATTGATTTTTAAATTGTTTATATTTTTAATTAAATAAATAAAACTCAGGATTTGAGTAGACATCCTATTAATTGATTAAAAATTTATTTTTTATGTTTGATGCACCAAATAAAAATTCCAGGATTTAAGTAGGCACCCTATTAATGGATTTTGAGTTTTTTTTTTTTAAATTGTAATGTAACATATATATATCCCAGGATTTAAGTAGACATCCTTTTAATTGATTTTTAAATTTTTTATATTTTTAATGCAACAAATAAAAATTCCAGGATTTGAGAATACAACCCCCTATTAATGGATTTTGAGGTTTTGAAAAAAATATTTTTAATATAACAAATATATGTCCCAGGATTTAAGTAGACACCCTATTAATTGATTTTTAAATTGTTTATATTTTTGATTAAATATATAAAAATCTCAGGATTTGATTAGGCATCCTATTAATTGATTAAAAAATTGGTTTTTATTTTTAATGTAACAAATAAAAATTCCAGGATTTGAGAAGACAACCCTATTAATGGATTTTGAGGTTTTTAAAAAAATATTTTTAATATAACAAATATATGTCCCAGGATTTAAGTAGACACCCTATTAATTGATTTTTAAATTGTTTATATTTTTGATTAAATATATAAAAATCTCAGGATTTGATTAGGCATCCTATTAATTGATTAAAAAATTGGTTTTTATTTTTAATGTAACAAATAAAAATTCCAGGATTTGAGAAGACAACCCTATTAATGGATTTTGAGTTTTTAAAAAAAACTTTTTAATGTAACAAATATACAGGGTGGACCATTTTAATCTATCCACCCCAAAATCTCTGGAAATAAGCGGTATACAAAAAAATAGTTCAGACAAAAGTTGCTCAGGACAATAGGGGCCATCTTTCTGCCAAGTAGGTTTTGACTTTGAGATCAATTTTCAAGGTTATTTGAAGGTCACATTGATTTTTATAATGGGAACCCCTATTTTTGTCATTAGGTTCTGAAAGAGCGGGAAATTTTACGTTCGAAATGATAGGTAAAGTCAATTTTTACGAGGTAAAATAAAGATTAAATCGAGGTCAAATTTCATAAATCATGCAGAACATGATCATCATTAGAACATTATTCGAAGATCAAAGTGTGAAGTTTGTTGGTTTTGAGCTTGTGAGTTTAAGGGTTTGGTTTTGGGTGTATTAGTTAAAGAAAACAAACACTTTGACCTTCTAATGACCTTCCAAGTTGGGCTCAAGTTCAAGGTGATCAAGGTCGTTGGTCCTAAATCCAGCCCAGCTTTGTGTTTCCCATACGTGTTAAAAGAATAAAACAAAAAAAATCACGTTCTGCATGATTTCTGAAATTTGACCTCGGTTTAACCTTTATTTGACCTCGTGAAAATTGACTCTAGCTATCATTTCAGACGAAAATTTTTTCGTTCTTTCAAAATCCAATGTCAAAAATAGGGGTTGCCGTGTAAAAAAATCAATGTAGCCTTCAAATAACCTTGAAAATTTATATCAAGGTCAAAAACGATTTTACAGAAAGATGGCCGTCATTGTCCTGTCCGGATAGATTAAAATGTCCGTGTATATCCCAGGATTTCGGTAGAAACCCTTTTAATGGATATTTTGAATTGTTTATATTTTTAATGTAACACATAAAAATTTTAGGATTTGATTAGACACCCTATTAATGGATTTTGAGTTTTTTTAAAAATATTTTTAACGTATCAAATGTATACCTTAGGATTTAAGTGACACTTTAATAATGGATTTTGAAATTTTTTAATATCATTAATGTAACAAATATATGTCCCAGGATTTAAGTAGACAACCTATTAATTGATTTTCAAGTTTTTTATATTTTTAATGTAATAAATAAAAATTCCAGGATTTGAGTAGACACCCTATTAATGGATTTTTAAATTCTTTATATTTATAAACTACCTAGTGATAAATAACTAAAATAAAAGAGAATTTTATTTTCAACAGCCAATAAGGAATGCACCTCCTGGAAAAAAATACGTACGCTGCCCATGCAACTGTCTCCTAATATGCAAAAGCTCATCACAGCGGATTGCATGTCCGAGGCCAAATTGCAAACGTATAATCAACCTCGCGCCCAGTCCTGTGACACCACCTGTGCTTTCCATGCCAGGAATGTGTAGAGTCTGCTGTGCTCATTGCCATGACACTTTTTTGGTATGTAAATGTAAAAAAAAATACTTGCATATATTAATTATTTAACAATTCGGTAATTGCATATTTTTAAATATTTATTTTTTCCTTGTAAAATTAAAATAATACTAAAACCCGAATTTAATTACTTAGGTAGTAAATATAAATATTGGATTATAATCTTCAAAAAGTATCCTTTTGGAATTTTTTGCTGAAACAGTATTCATTAAAAAAAAAGTTTTATTAGTTTTTTTCTCAGAAATTAAATATTAAAAGTTTTCTTTTAATGTTCTACGATTTTTGGTCTTTTATGCAGATAATGTATGAAATTTTTAAATTTAATCAAATTTGGTCAACAGACTCTTCAATGTTTCAAATCAAAATTTAAAAAGGCCACAGTAAAAAAAGGGAAAAGTAAAAGGTGGGTTCCCTCTGATTTCCATTTCTCTCGCCTTATTTTAATATTATTTTTTAATTTACCGCAAACAAAACATTTTCAAAAAAGAGGGAAAATGTGTAGTTTTTTGTTTTAAACATTTTTTTGGTCCTGCAGTCGTCTTGAATTTTATGAAACTTTTTGTTTCCTTTCTAAATTGGGCGGAAAATTAAAAAAAATACTTCAACATTAATGAAATCGTGGCCGTTTTTCTGAAAATTTGGTAAGACAAGTTATTTTAAAATCCTGGTAGTTTTATGCTCTCAGATTTGATCGATTTTTATCAAAATGTTATCTCCCAATAAAAAATTAGGTATAGATTAATAGATATAGATTTAGATTGTTAAATTGAGATCAAAAAAGTTTTATCAAAAAAAAGTTATCAAGGTCCGAGGAAATCGATGTGGAAGTTGACAATCTCAAAGTAACAATATAAAATTGGAACATGCTTGACTGCGAATTGCGTTAAAAAATTCAATTTTCATTTTAAAAATAATATAAAATCGTACTAAAATTAATTTTTTTTGTTATGTATTGAACAAATAGAATATGTTAATAAGAATGATTTTACTTATTTATTTAAATAAAAAACTTTTTTGTTATTAATTTTTGGGAAAATGTAATTTTTCACCTTCTTTTAGTAACTGTATTTTGGCTCGAAAATTAAAATAAAAGACGGGAGAAAACATAAATAGATGAAGTTTGGAGATCGTCTTTCTTTCTCTTTCCTCTTTTTTTATTTTAGCTTGAAAAAATCGACTTTTTTCAAATTTTATATGGACTAAAATGATTATTTATTGAATTTTCATGTTAAATTATGTAAATATTATATTTATAACATTTGGTTTTAATAAAATTATCGTTTTGGTTCTAAGTTGTCAATGGTTATCAATAGAATTTTTCATCCTTATTCAAAAGTTTAATTATCAATTTTAATTTTTTTAAACAATTTTAACTGCTGAAAATTCAATTTTAGATTACAAAAAAAATTCCGACAAAAAAGAGTAATATAATGAAAAATTGTTAATAAACTCTAACTGTCGTTTAAATTATAATGATTTTTGTTTCTCCAATTTTTCAATTTTCGATGTCAAAGGCCAACGTAACTTGTACGTATTTTCTTTAAAATCTAATTATTTTTTGATGAAAATGTCAATTTATGACGAAATTCGGGCATTTTATTATTTCAAAACAGAAACATACCAACATAACCTAAAATTGTTAAAAATGGTCAATATTCTTTAAATTCTAATTTTTTTAGTTAATAATAATTACTGAAGAAGAACACTAACATAAGTAACATTGGATTGAATTTCTAATTTTTTTGTTTAAAAATACACCAATTTCAGGCGAAACATGCCAACATAACCTAAATTTGTTGAAAATTGTACCTTTTATTTAGAATTTAATTTTTTTTTAATACCAATAATTACCGACGTAAAACAGTAATATAACGTCAGAATTTATTTTTCAAATTGTAAATCTTCGCAATCTATATTGAAGATTGCTAGCTTAACCTAAAATTGTACAACAAAATTATATTTTTTTTTAATTTGAAATCCAATATATTTTTACTAAAAATACCTATTTCTGGTATAAAGTACTAATATAAATTAAAATGGTTAAAAAAGGTGGTTAATTTCTTGGAAATCTCTTTTTTTTAAATTGAAAGTATTATAAATCTTGTGCAAATAATAATAATTTTTTTCGGTTGAAAATACCAATTTTCGTTATGAGAGGCCAATCTAACTTAAATTGTAAAAAATGTAAATTTCCGATAAAAAACAATAACAGAATGCGAAAATGTTGAAATTTTCTTACTTTAAACAAAAACTTTGTTATAAATTTAAAGATTATTTTTTAAAGATAAAAATTTCAGCTAAAACACAACTACATAATCTAAAGTTGTTCAAGAATGGTACATTTTCTTTTGAATATAATTTCTGGTAACTAATGATAATTACCTGCGAAAAAAATTTGCATAACAATTGTTTCAAATTGTAAATCTTTCTCGAAATTCATATTAAAAACCGCTAGTTTAACTTTCAATATTGTACAAAAATTAAATTTTTGCTTAAAATCTATTTTTTTCACTAAAAGTATTAATTTCTGATGTAAGCCAACATAACCTAAAATTGTTCCAAACGTTGTGAATCTTCTTTGAAATTTAATTTTCCTAAATCGAAAATAACAAATTCTGACCAAAAACACTAATATAATTCAAAGCTGTTAAACGATTCTAAATCTTGTTCAAATTATAATTATTTTTATTTGAAAATACCAATTTTCGATGGAAAATGTCAAACTAACCTGCAATTATTAAAAAAATTATGAGCCTTGAAAATCTAACGATTAAAAAAATTTTTTTAATGTTTTCATGATTACAATTTGATACGTTATTATTAATAATAATGCCTATTTCCAGCGTAAAGCGCTACCATAACCTAAAATTGTTGAAAATTGTAAATATTCTTTTAAATATATTTTTTATAATGATAATTACCGGCGAAAAACACTAACTTAACGTTACATAAATTATTCCCAATTGTAAATCTTCTTTTAAACTTCATTAATTTTGTTTAAAATGTCCAATTTTATGTGAAAAAAAGTTAGCATAATCTTGAATTGTTCAAAAATTATAAATCTTTTTCCAAATTTATATTAAAAACTGCTAGCTTACACAACAATTCAATAAAAATTAAATCTTTCCTTCAAATCTAGTTTTAAAAAGATTAAAAATACCGATTTCTGATGTTAACTGCCGACATAACCTAAAAAATGTGAAAAGTTGTAAATTTCCTTTAAAATCTAATTTTTTTTGATGGACAATACCTTTTTCCGACGAAAAAAATTACTATAATTCAGAACTGTTAAAATACATTAAATTTTGTTCAAATTATAATTATTTTTGTTTGAAAATACCAATTTTCGATGTAAAATGTCAATGTAACTTAAAATTATTAAAAAATTATAAACCTTGAAAATCTAATGATTTTTCTTTAAAAAATTTCAATGTTTTCATGATTAAAATCTAATAATTTATTATTAATCATATTTATTTTCGACGTAAAACGCTACCATAACCTAAGATTGTTGAAAATGGTAAATATTCTTTTAAATATATTTTTTTATGATGATAATTGCCAACGAAAAACACTAACCTAACGTAACATCAATTATTCCAAAATGTAAATCTTCTTTTAAACTTTATTAATTTTGTTTAAGATGGCCGATTTTAGGTGAAAAAAGTTAGCATAATCTTGAATTGTTTAAAAATTATAAATCTTTGTCCAAATTTATAATAAAAACCGCTAGCTTACGCAACAATTTAATAAAAATTAAATATTTTTTTAAATCTAGTTGTTTAAAAATTAAAAATAACGATTTCTGATGTTAACTGCCAACATAACCTAAAAATGTTGAAAAGTTGTGATTTTTCTTTGAAATTTAATTATTTTTAAATTGCTAATACCAATTTCTAGCGAAAAAAACTATTATAATGCAAAACTGTGTAAAGATTCTAAATTTTGTTCAAATTATAATTATTTTTGTTTGAAACTACCAATTTTCGATGTAAAATGTCAATATAACTTAAAATTATTGAAAAATTATGAACCTTGAAAATCTAATGATTTTTCTTTAAAAAATTGCAAAGTTTTCATGATTAAAATCTAATAATTTGTTATTTACAGCGTAAAGTATTAACATAACCTAAAATTGTTGAAAATAGTAAATTTTCTTTTAAATATATTTTTTATAATGATAATTACCGGCGAAAAACACTAACGTAACGCTTACGTAACAATTTAATAAAAATTAAATCATTTCTTTGAATCTAGTTTTAAAAAAATTAATAATACCGATTTCTGATGTTAAATGTTAACATAACCTAAAAATGTTAAAAAGTTGTGAATTTTCTTTGAAATTTTTTTTTCTTTTGGCAGTACCAATTTCCGGCGAAAAAAGTAATATAATGCAAAACGCTTAAAAGATTCTAAATTTTGTTCAAATTATAATTATTTTTGGTTGAAAATACCAATTTTCGATATGAAATATCAATGTAACTTAAAATTATTGAAAAATTATGAACCTTTCTAATCTAATGATTTTTGTTAAAAAATGTTACATTTTTCATGTTTAAAATCTATTATTAATATATATAAAATAAAACGTTACCATAACCTCAAATTGTGGAAAATTGGAAATCTTGATGATTTTGGAGTAGAAATGCTAGTTTGCGATGAAAAAAACTAATAAGATATGTTTTTTTTAGAAATATTAAGTCCTCGAAACTTTATGATTTCATATTAAAATTCTTTTTCAAAGACACTAATTTACTGCAAAAATCACTAACATAAATCACGTATCCGTTGTCCACATTTGATCTTTAAATTATTTTTTTTTTAATTATCAAGTATTTTGTAGTTGAATTTAAATATTGGCTTCTTAAAAAGGAAATTTAAATTTCTTCTTCATTTAATTTCTTAAAATGCAATATTATCTTTTATAGTTCAATACACTAAACAATGCTTTGGCTCGATGTCCACATTGCCGAAAAGTATCTTCAGTTGGACCCGATTTTGCCAGAGGTCGTGGCATATTATTCATAATTCTTGGATTCGTATGCTTTACTATAGGAGTTATCGTCACGGTAAGAACTTTCTGCATAATTATCTAATTATATTAAATTTTATTTCTTATTTCCACAAAGAAATAATCATTTTAATTAGTTTATATTTTCGCAAAAAGAAAACAAAAACCAGTTTCGTTCTGTGCAATTTTTTTCAGCCGAAATACAAATTAAACTTTTCATTAACTCGTTTTTACTGAGATGAACGTATTAATTAAACTAAAATTAAAATTAAAATTTAATTTGTTTTTCGGTTTAAACAATTACATATGACTAAACTGTTTTTTTTTCTCCAAACAAGAAACATAATTGCAAAAATTCCCAGGGTATGAAAGATCCTCTTAAACTGATTTTCTAGTTTAAATTAATCGTCTTTGAATTTAAAGATAGTCACGCGCGCTTCTCGTGCGTTTGTTGCATTATCTGCAAGTTTTTATCTTATTTTTTAACAAGATGCTTCGTAACCTTCCTCACTATTTCGAAACTTCAACTCGTTTCATACAACTAAACTCATCTTAACGATGACCAAGCCAAAAAAAATTTAGAAAACTAAGCTCGTGAGTAAGCTTTACAGCTTTTCATAACAATTTCATAAATCTGTCAAATAATCTAAAAGTTTTGTTTATGATTGATGATTTATAAGACTAACAGCTAATCTTTTTTAATTTATTACAAAATCTACTCTTTTTATACTTGATTTCAGCATGCTTGTTTTTTTTTTGTTTAAATTTTTAGGCCACGGAAATCATACAAATTTTTAGGGAAAACAATATTTAAGTTTTATATTAACCAGTTTTCAAATAATTAGTTGATTTGCTATCTGTTTAAATTATGATATTCAGTTTACAATGCTCAGTTGGAAAATCTTTCATTTAAACAGTTTTCCACTTTAGATTTTAATTTTTTAGCGTATATTTTCCATTCAAAGAATTTAAAAGTTCCGTTTGAAGAATTAAAAAATTAGAAGCGTTTGAAATCGACAATTTAGGATCCAAAACATTTTTTGTTGATCAATTGCGAATATAAATTATAATATTTTTAAATTGAACTATAGATTAAGGATAAAAAAGTGAATAATAAGAGATTTTCAGTCTAAAATTTGAATATTTAACATTTTTTTGTTTAAGAAAAAGAATAATTGCTTAATATTTAGAATTATTTGACTGTTCGTTTGAAATCGATAATTCGAAAACAAATATTCAAATTAAAAAAAAATAAACTTTGAACGTTACAATTTTGATTTTTCTATTTAAAAAATTTTAATTTGCAAGAAAAATTATTTAATTTTGATATATAGCTAATATTGAACATCTATTATTCCTGGAAAAAATCGATTAAGTAGAAGAGATATTCAGAAGTTCTGAAAAGATTCAAAATTAATGTAAAGTTTGACATCATTTCAAATAATTTAAACAAAATATAGTTTTTTTTGCAAATTTGGAATAAAAAATTTAGAAGCTTAGTAAGAATTATTAAAGTCTTCAAAAGAATAAAAAACATTTTCTTAAGGTTTCTAAGCAAAATTAAAAATTATTTCTTTTTATTTTGAAAAATTAATTTTAAGCGAATATTTACAAAGATTTAAAAAGATTTTCAAAATTGGGAAAAATGCATATGGAAGATTTTAAAAAAATATTTTTGATTTTGCAGGATTAAAAAAAAATTTAGTAAATATTTGGGAGTAACTCAAATAATGTAAAGAAATGTTTAAAAGTTTTGAAAAAATGTAAAAAATAATTTAAAAAAATTTTATACTACATGTACATAATTCTTTTACTAAATAATTTAAATGGTGAATATGATGTTAGTTCAGATTTTATTTGATTAATTTTTAGTTCATATTTTTGTGTTTCTAAATTTTTCAAATTAAATACTTGAATTTTTTAAAATTAAAACAGATAAATAGTTAAATTTTCACATGAGAAACCTAATTTTTAATGAAAAATTCGAATTTCTCATAAAATAGTTGAATTTTAAACCCAAGAATGTGAATTTTTTCATCAAAAAGTGAATTTTCAACCGAAATAATTAATTTGTAACCAGAGAGTTGCATTTTTAACCAAACAGTCGAATTTTTAAGAAAGAAGATCAATTTTTTACCAAAAATTACGAATTTCGGACAAATTACATAATTTGTTAACTAATTATTAAATTATTAAATTATTAAATTAATAGTTTAAATAGTGGATGCAATGATAGTCCAAATTTTATTTGATTAAATTTTAGTATATATTTGGTCGACTATACATTTTTTTAAACTAAATAGTTCATTTTGGTAACTAAAAAAGATCAATGGTGTTGTTAAATTTTCATATATGTAAGAGACTTAATTTTAATTGAAAAAACGAATTTTCTACAAAACAATTTAATTTTGTAGCAAATAGTTCAATTTTCTACCAAATTGTTGAACATTCATGCAAAAAATACGACTTTTCTATAAAAAATTTAAATTTTTAACTAATCAGTTGAATTTTCAACAACATAATTAAATTTTCAGTTAAAAATTAATTTTTAACAGAAAAAAAATGATTTTTCAACTAAAATTGTTAAATCTTTAACGAAAAAAAATAAGGTTTTAAGGATGTTGTTCAACTTTTAACTAAGTTGTTGAATTTTTCACCTAAAAACAAAACTTTTGAACGAAAAATGCAACAGAATTGATATTTTAACATAAAAATATGTTAATTTAAAAGAAAACAACAGTTGGATTTAACCAAAACATACGAATTTTTAACAAAACACACGATTCCACAACAAAAACAGGATGATTTTCAACCAAACAGTTCGATTTCTAATCCAAAAATTGATATTTTAGTAAGAAAGATGAATTAAAAAAAATATGTGCGTATATATTTGAAATCAAGTAGTTAAATTTGCTACAAAACTGATAAATTTTCGAACCGAGAATACGAATTTTCGACGAAAAGTTATTTTTCAATAGAAAAGGAATAATTTTTAACCAGACAGTTTCATTTATAGTTAAATAATTTAATTTTGAACCAAAAAGATTTTTATTACGAAATGATACGAATTTCGAAAAAAATTACATAATTTTTCAACTAAATAGTTTAAACACTGGATGCAATAATAGTTCAAGTTTTAAAAAAGTTAATTTTTGGTTTATATTTTTTCGTTTCTAAAAATTTGTATCTAAATAGATGCATTTTTATAATTTTTATAATTTTCAATTAAAGAAAAACGAATTTTCAAAAAACTGGTTGAATTTTCAATGAAAATTGTAATAATTGATACTTTGATAACAGAAATGGTGAATTTTTAATAAAATATATAAATTTTTATTAAAATAGTTGAACTGTCAACCCAAAAATTGTTTCGTTACATAAAAATTTGTATCTAAATAGTTGCATTTTTATAATTTTTATAATTTTCAATTAAAGAAAAACGAAATTTCAACAAACTGATTGAATTTTCAATGAAAATTGTAATAATTGATACTTTGATTACAAAAATAGTGTATGTTCAATCAAATATATAAATTTTTATTTAAATAGTTGAATTTTCAACCCAAAAATACGAATTTTCTAAAAAAAGTTAATTTTCAACAGAAAAAGATTAATTTTTAAGCGAACAGTTGCTTTTTTAGCAATAAAAAAATGGTGAAATTTCTGCAGAATGAGATGGATTTTTAAACCAAAAAGATAAAGGTTTAGTACAAAAAATTGTGAGTTAAGAATTTAATTTAATAGAAGAGTTTTCAACCGAAAAAATTAGTAAAAAATGGTTTAATTGTATTTTTTAAACAAATATTAGATTCGAAAAATTAAAATTTTATTCAACATTTTATTTCTATTGCACACTGATTTTCTACTGAATTAATAGAACCGAATAAGAAAATCCAATTATTTTGTGATAACAAGTATATTATACTTTGTTAAATATTCATTTTTATTTTGGTTGAAGATTGATCTCTTTGGCTGAATATTTAACTATTCCATTTTTAGAAAATTAATCTTCTTGGCTAAAAAATCAACTTTGGGTCCAGTATTGAATTCTTTTGTTGAAAATGTATTTTTTTTGTGAAGGTTCATAATATTAGTAGAAAATCTGATTATTTTTTTGAAAATTCGTCTTATTGGTAGAAAATTAATCTTCTTGTTTAAAAATTGATCCTCTTGTTTTAAAAGGAACATGTTCTGTTAAGATTTCACATTTTTAGTTTAAAAATTAAAGAATTTGGTAGAAAATGAAGCCATTTTCTTGAAAATTCAAATTTTTGGTTAAAAATTCAACTATTTTTATGAAAATTAAACTTTTCGGTAAAAAACTAATTTTTTTGGGGGTTGAAAATTCAACTACTTGGTTGAAAGTTAAATAACTTTGGTAACACTTAATTTTTTCTTAGATTCACATCTTTAATTGAAAATGTAACTTTTCTATGAAAATTCATTTTTTATTGCTAAAAATTAACTTTTTTATCCGAAAATTTAACTACTTCATTTTTGATTGTCAACTATCGCTGGTAAATTGAAAATTCATGTATTTTGTTGAAAATTCGTCTTTTTGGTTAAAAAATTAATATTGTTTTCTGGAAAATTCATCTTTTGAGTCGAGTTTTTTTTTGTTACAAATTAATTTTTAAAAGTAAAATTGGACGATTCCATTTTTTATTTAAAAAACTATTTTTTAATTAAAATTCATCCATTTGGTTAAAACATATATTTATTGATTGAAACATCTTTTATTTGTTTGAGAAATTAACTATTTGGTAATTTTTTTGGTAGGAGAATCATCTTTTATTGTAGAGAAGTCATCTATCTTGGTTGAAAATTAATTTTTTTGTTACAAATTCAATTCCTCGGATTGGAAATTCAACAGTCTTCTAAAAAATTGGTCTTTTTAGTTTTAAAATTAAATTATTTTGATAAAGTTATCTTTTTGCCAATTAAACTGTTTGGTTAAAAATTAATATTTGGTTGTTCAAAATTCGTCCTTTTGGGTTGAAAATTATTTTCTTTTTAGTAGAATTTTTTAAAGGTTGAAAATTTAATTATTTTCTTGAAAATGTTATATATTTCGACTTAAAATCTAAGAAATTTATAGTGTTTGATTTTGAATTCAATATTGTATTTACATTTGTTTTATTTAAACAAATTTATTCCTCTTTTTTCCCTGTTTCGCTTGTTTTTCGATAATTCTACGTAACTATTTTGACCCTATTTTTTAATTTATGACATTTTTAAGCCTATTTTTGATCCCTGAAGTGAGTCCGAGGCTTGAATTTTGATTTTGATAAATAGTTGGATTAAATCTGTACATTTGATTAATCCTTCCATTACAGAATATGTTAGAGATAAGAAAATGTATGCCAGTTGAATATAAATTGCATTAATGAATGATTCTTAACTTCTCACTGCACAAAGGCATACCAATACTTTGTTATGAATTTAATCTTAGTTGAATAAATTGTTTTTTTAAATACATAACACCCTCAAAGAGCCAAGAATGCGTTTAAATTGATTATCCGACTGCAGATATTTTATGTAATTTTGTTGTTATTAGAAAATAAACACGCGAGATTATTATTTGTTTTCTTAGTATCTACTATCTAAAATGATAAAAAAGAAAAGCAAGGACACTATTTTTGATAACTCTCGGCAGAAAAAAAACGTTTTATCAATAAAAGTTATAAATAAGAAAATTGTAAAAAAAGACAATTGAATAAATCAGAATGCAAGCAGAAAATAATAAAAGGCCTAGAGAGACTAGAAAAGCGTAAGTTAATATTATTAATTTTTAAAGGGAACAATAATTATTTTTAAAGTTCGGCAAATTCAGTTTTCGTTTTTTTGTCTCGTTATTTGAGCAAATAAAATTTTCTGTTTTTGCCCCTGTTAAAAATGTCTAAAAATAGATTTATTGTATAGTTAAATAATAATCTCGATTGTTTGGACACTTATTTTAGAGTTCAATTTTCAAATTTTAGTTGTCGCGCTTTCGCGGAATAGAAAAACAAATTTAAAAATTCGTCTTTTTTGATTTAATTCAAATGTTTTTGGTTTTAAATAAAGATTTTTTGGTTGAAATATCAACTATTATATTTTTTGTTGAGAATACGTTTTTTTTTTTGGTTTAATATTGAGCTAATTAGGTGAATGTTAAACTAATTTGTTAAAAAGTATATTTTTTTTTGGTTTATGATTAATCGGTTTTCTTAAAAGACCTTTTCTATGGTTCAAAATTTAACTGTTTTGTTAAAAATTATTCTTTTTTTTAAATTATTTTTTTAAACTGAAAATTAAACTTTTGCATATTTGTTTGAAAAAATCCTGTATTTTGTGGAAAATTAATCTTTTTTGGTAGAATATTGATATTCTTGGTAACTAATTCATCTTTTTGGTTGAAAATTAATTTCTTTTGTTGCAGAATTAACGATTATGTTGAAAATTGATTTTCTTTTTATTGAAAATTCTTTACTTTCGCCGAAAATTAGTTTTTTTTTCTAAATTAAAAATTAATTTTTGAAACTTAAACTTGAATTATTCCTTTTGTTTCAAAAATATTCATCTTTTTATATAGAAATTTAATGTTCGTATTTGAAATCATATTTATATTTTATTTATATTATATTTTTTGGTTAATAATGAAACAAATTAGTTGAAATTAAAACTAGTTTGTTAAAAAATAAATGTTTTTGTTAATTTATTTTTTTAATTGAATTAACTTTTTTTTTTTGTTATAAATTCAACTGTTTTCTTAAAAATTATGTTTTTTTGTTGTTGAAAACTCCTGTATTTTGTTCAAAATTCGTCTTTTGTTCTAGAATATTTATCTTTCTGGTGACTAATTCATCTGTTTGGTTAAAAATTAATTTCTTGGGTGGAAAATTTAACTATTATGTAGAAAATTGATTTTTTGTTTTTGAAAAGTCATTACTTTTGTTGAAATTTAGTTTTTATTTAATTAAAAATTAATTTTTCGAAAATATTCATATTTGTTTTTGTAGAAATGTAATCTCATTAGTTTAAACTTTTTCTTTTTGGTTAGAATTTTATTTTTTTAGTTCAAAATTCAACTACTCTATCTCTGGTTGAAGTCTTTGTTTTTAAGTTAAATGTAATGTATTTTACTAAAAAGAAATTTCTTTTTTTAAAGATAATTATTCTTTTGGGTTGAAAATTCAACTATTTGGTTGTAAAATCATTTTTCTGGTTGAAGATTCATGATTTGTGTTAAAAATTCATTTCTTTTTCTGATTGAATTAAAATGTTTCTGATTTAAAAGCAAAATATTTTTGGTTGAAATATCTGCTATTATATTTTTTGTTGAGAATTAGTTGTGTTTCGTTGAAAATTAAACTAATTACTTGAAACTGAAAATGCTTTCTTGAAAAATCCTTTTTTTATTTGATGATTAATTGCTTTAGTTTAAAAACTTTTTTTTTTGTTCCAAATTTAACTGAGTGGTTGAAAATTATGTTTTTTTAATTGAAAATTAGATTTTTTCACTGAAAATTAAACTATTTCATTTTTTGTCAAAAATATTCATTTTTTTATATAGAAGATAAATCTTCTTGATTAAAAGTTTATTTTTTAAGTTGAAAATTGAATTATTTCAATAAAAATCGATTTAATTTTGGAAAAATAATTTTTTTACTGGTAATTTAAGTATTCAATTTTAGGGGAAAATGCAACTATTTTCTTGAAAATTCGTATTTTTTGGTAGAAAAGTAATTTAATTATTGAAAACTTCTTTTTTTGTGTGTTAAATTTTCATTTTTTTAGTGAAACATTTAACTATTCTATTTTTGGTTGACTTTTTTTAGCTAAAAATTCATGTATTGGTTAAAAAAATATTTTTTTTTGGTTGATAATGAATTGTTTTAATTGAACCTTATTTCAAAATTCAACTGGTTAATTCAAAATTATGTTGTTTTTTGTTTGAAAATGTATTAAAATTTATTTATCTGACAGTTTTCAATATTTGATGGGAAATTCCTGTTTTTTGTTAAAAATTAGTCTTTTGTCGTAGAATATTAATATTCTTGGTGACTAATTCATCTTTTTGTCTGAAAATTTATTTCTTTGGTTCCAAATTGATTTTTTTTTTGGTTTGAAAATCATTACTTCGGTTGAAAATTTAACTATTCCATTTTTGGTTGATTTTTTTTGTTTTTAGATGAAAATTCTTATATTTTATTGAAAATTTTTTTTTTTTAATAAAAAATATTTTTTTGTTTGAAATTTCAACTTTTTGGTTGAAAAATCTGTTTTTTAAAAGATTGATCATTTTAGTTAAAAATTCATTTCTTTAACAGTACATATAAGTATTCTATTTTTTGTCGAAAATTCATAGTTTTTGATAGAAATTGAAGTTTAGTTCCAACTTTATTATTAAAAATTTATAATTTTTCTATTTTTTTCAAAAGTGCGTCTTTTTTAGTTGAAAGTTCATGCATTTTGTTGAAAATTTATATTTATGGGTTGAGAATATATAATACATTTTTTCGTTTGAAAATTCAACTATTTGGTTAAAGTTTTTGTTGTTAAAAATGAACTTTTTTTTGTTAAATACTCATCATTTTAGTAAAAAATTAATAGCTTTTGTTCAGTTATGAATAAAGTTTTTATTTTAAAATGTAATTATTCACAAATTATCTTAAAAAATCATCCTTTTTCCGTAAAAAATTGATCTGTTTTAGTTGAAATTTCAACTTTGGTTTGATTAAAAATTAATCTTCTTTGGCTGAAAATTCAACTATTTTGTTCAAAATTCGTTTTTTCTGTTGAATTCAACTATTTTTTACTTAAAATTAAAATCTTTTTTTTTCTTGAAATATTTTCTATTACATTATTTGTTGAAAAATCATCTCTTTGGTAAAAAATTAAACTATTTCGTTGAGAATTCGTATTTTCAGGTTGAAAATTCAACTGTTTTACAGTAAATTCGTATCTTGACTTTAAAATTCAACCTATAAGTTGGAAAATTCCTTTTTTCTTGTTGAAAATTTTGGTTTGAATTTTCTTTTTTGTCTTGTAAATAACTTTTTTTTCACTGAAAATTTAACTTTTCCGTTGTTTTTTTTAAATTAATCTTTTTCAGTGGAAAATTCTACTATTTACTTAAAAATTCACGTATGTTTTAAATTTTTAAAAATTGGAAATTAATGTTTTTGTTAGAATGTTCGTCTTGTTGATAAAAAATTTATCCATTTCTTGAAAGTTTAAGTATTTTCTTGAAAAATTGTTTGCTTTTTTTTCGTTAAAATTTGAACTCTTTTTGGCCTTAAAAAATAATTTATTCGGTTGAAAATCTAACTGTTTTTTTTGTTAAAGTCTATTTTTTTGTCATTAAAAATTCGACCATTTGCTTGAAAACTCATTTTTGTAGGTTGAAAATTCGACAATTTGTTTAAAAATTACTCTATTTGGGTTAAACTTTAATTATTTTGTTGAAAATTGAACTAGCAAAACTAAAAACGTAAATTTTTGTAAAATATGTTATCGTTGAAATTTAATAATTTTTCGTTAAAAATACCCAAGTGCAATACGAAAACTGCATAAACCTGAAATTGTTTGATAATTGGGAATGTTGATTTTCGTGTAAAATTGATAATCTCCTACGAAAAAAAATTAACACAAGCGAATATTTTCAGAAATTTTAAGTGCTCTTCCAAAAGTTATAATTTTATATTAAAATTCTTTCTTACAAAAACTCATTTCAAGCGAAAAGTACTTGTATAAAGCATTTATAATATTTTTTATAATATATTTTTTATTTTGAAAGTTTTTAAAAAGGTATTTAAAAGTATTTAAAAAGGGCAAGTTTAAATATAAAATTTGCTTTTTATGATGTGAATTTTTTTGTTTGGTCTGCTTTGAAATAACGTGACAAATTTTAGATTTGTTAAAAATAGTTATTAATAATAGCGGTTTTAAAATACATTTTTTAATTAAAAAATTCTTGTTTATAACTTAAAGGCTTTGGGCATTAAGTCGAACTAAAGAGCGATTTGCGATGTTAAATTCTATTATCCGAGTTTAGAAAGAGTGGATAAGGAGTACAATGTTATCTTAAATTATTTATAACATTTCGAAAGCAGTATGATTGAATAAAATATATTTCCTTATTTAGAACTGTTATTCTTTTTCCTTTTTTTAGTCAAGTTATCAAATATTAATTCAAAAATTAATTTTTAGTTGCTTTCAAGAGACAAATTTTTTTAAGAAAATACATAAATTTTTAACCAAATATTTGATCTTTCAATTAAGAAAATTAATTTTCTACTAAAAAAGACGAATTTTTAACAAATTATCTCAAGTTTCAAAAATAGTTTGAACAATAATTAGTAAAAATTTTATTTTAGTAAGTATTAGTTTATATTTTTTTTCTACCTTTTTTTAACTAAACAATTGACTTGTTGAACTCAACAAGATCAATTTTAACAAAAAATGGAGTTATTAAATTTTTATGTGCGATAATAAATTTGAAATGAAAAATCGAAGTTTCTACACAACAGTTTAATTTTTTACAAAATGATGGTTTTTTTAAGCCAAAAAGACGAATTTCTTACAAAATAGTTAAATTTAGAACTCGAGAATATGAATTTTTAACAAATAATTATTTTTCAACTGATAATTAAATTTCCAACATAATATTTAAATTTTCAGTTGAAAAACTTAATTTTTAAAAGAAAAAAAATTAATTCTTAATTAAAATTATAAATCTGTAACAAAAAAAATTAACTTTTAAGAAATTAGTTCCACTTTCAACCTAAAATATTAATTTTCAACGAATAATGTATGTGGTAGGTGATATTCAAACCGAGAACATCAATTTTCAAAGAAATTTGTTAATTTTCTACCCAAGAATTGTTGTATTTTCGTGCAAAAAATACGAATTCTCTAGAAAAAAGTTGAATTTTCAATAAGAAAGTTAATTTTTAACCGAAACAGATTAATATTTAAACAGACACGTGAATTTTAAACAAAAAAAAGGTTGCATTCTTTCAGAAAGAAAGAATTTTCAAACAAAAAGATGAATTTTCAACAAAATACATACGTTTTGAAGAAAATGGTTGATTTTTCAACCAAGAAGATTAATTTTCTATCAGAAAAGACGAATTTTCAATAAAATAGATCAATTTTTATTTATACTTCCCATTTAATAAATTTCAATCAAAATTTATTATTTAAAATTCGATATAAGAGAATTAATTTTAAATCATTTTCAACCAATCAGTTAAACTTTTAACAAAAAACATTACGAATTTTCAAAATTTTGTAAAAAAGAAGAAAAAAAGAAGAAAAAAAAATATTTTAATTTGAAATTAAAAACAGTTGGATTGTAAAAAAATAGCGAATTTTCAACAAAATACTTCAGTTCTCAACAAAATAAGATTTATTTTCAACTAAACAAAAAAAACTGATTTTCTACCAAAAATTAAGAATTTTCCATAAAATACATAAATTGTCAACCTAATAGGAGAATTTTTCTATCTAATAGTTTTTAAATTTTCAAGCCAAAACTACGAATTTTCTACAAAATAGTTGAATTTTGAACAAGACAGTTAATTTTCAACCGAAAAAATTAACGTTTTACCAGAAACTTAATTTTTAACCAAAAAGTGTAAAATTTCTTAAGAAAGAGATGAATTTTTAAACCGAAAAGATGAATGTTTAATCAAGTTGTTGAATTTTTAAGCCAAAAAGAATAATTTTCTTAAGAACAGTTGAAATTTCAACCAAGTATGACTTTATCAAATTTGTTGAAACTTTCAAACGAAAATAATTAAATTTTCTCTTTGGGTTTTATTATTTCAGTTCGCATTTAAGTGAAAAAACGAGAAAAGATGGGAATAAATAATTAGTAATTTTGATCATTTAATGACTAAATAATAAAATTTTAAATAAACTTTGAAGTTCATTTTTAATCGTTTGAAAATTTTGGGTTAGAAAACTGGAAATTATGCTTAAAAAATTAAGTTAATTTTTCATTGAACTATTTACACTAGTTTTGGTTTCAGAAGTGAGTCCGAGGGCTTTTAAAGAAAAAAATTTAACATTTTTTTTGCATTTTCAGAAAATTCTAAATTGAAGACGAATCTTTTTAATTTTTAATTTTTTATAATTTTAAGTAGAAAAAACGGGTTGAACAAATTTTTGAACCAATAGGTAAATTCTTTTCAAACATTTCATTTTTAAATCCAGTGAACGAGCAGCAGATATGGCCTGATAAAAAAATTTCAGGTGGAAATATGGTACGGGTGAACGACTTTTGTTGTGTATTAAAACTCGATCAGAAAAATAAAATAGAAAACGAACCGGCTGATTCTCAAATTACTCATAACTGACTTTGATAATGAGTGAAAGATAATCTTTTATCTACCTATACAGATATTTAATCATATTAAGTTTCTTTATGAATAATTTTTTCAGAACATCAGTTTATTATTTTATTATTTTATTATTATATTTATTTTTTATATTATATTTTATTGCAGGTTTGCACATATAGGCTCGTGAGGGAGAACGGAGGAATTTACGTCGCTTATGTCGGTGAGTTAAAATATTGAAATTTATAATTTTTTTCTTCCAAAAATTTACAATAAAGGGTTGCGAAAATAAAATATTGACTTTGACTTTTTTAAAAGAATTATAATTCGGATTTAGAATAAAGGAGTTTGAAAAATCATATTCCAAATTTAAAAAAAAAGTACTTTAAATAGTTTTTAGAGTTTTTTTTAATTCAAATATAAAATTTGGTTGCATTGTTAGTTTCGAATGAATCTTCTTTTTGTTAAAAATTAAACTACTTGTGTTTAAAATTTAAATTCTTTTGTTAAAAATTATTTTTTTTTATGAAGATTTATCTCTTTTGGAAAGTGTAACTGCTTTGTCGAAAATCATCTCTTTCTCACTAAAAATTTAAGTATTCTAGTAGAAAATTTAACTATTTTGCGGAAAATCTGCTTTTTTTATAAAAAATAAGACTTTTCATGGAAAATTCAAATATTCTATTTTTTTTTAAATTATACTTTTATTTGGAAATTCTTCAGTTTGGTTGAAATTTTATTTCTCCAACTGAGAATTTAACTGTTACAGTTTTGTTTGAAAATTGATCTTTTCTAAATCAAAATTCAACATTTTAGCTGGAAATTGGTATTTTTAAATTTAAAATTCAACTGTTTTCGTAGAAAATGTTGTTTTTTAAAAAGTTATTCTCCTGGTGCAAAAAATTCTCCTTGTTGAAAAATTCATTTCTTTGGTTGAAAAACGTGCTATTTCATTGAAAACTTGTTTTCTTTGTTGTTTATTTTATGAAAAGAAATTTTTTGCGGAAACTTGAACTATTATGTTGAACATTTTTTTCTTTTTTGGTTATAATTATTATGTCTTTAAAATAAAAATGTGAGTATTATTCTAGTAGAATATTCCATAATTTTAGTTAAAATTGCATCTCTTTGGTTGAACATTTCATTTTTTGACTAAAAATTCAATTATTCATTTTTTAGTTGAAAATTCATTATTTTTGGATCAACATTGATTTTCACATCTTAAACCTGAATTGTTTTAGTTTTGCTGGACTGTTTATCTTTATTTTCGTAAAAATTATCGTAAAAATTAATTTTTTTTATGGTTGAAATTTTTATCAACAAATTCTTACTAGTGATTTTATCTCATAGAAGAATTGTTTTGTTTGACGCTTGTTGCCAAGATTTTTTATGAGAATCTAAATTTGTAACGAAAAATGTTGCAAGTTATCATTTACTATTTTTATGAAAATTTTCATAAACAAATTCTTTCTAAATGAATTTTTCTCATAGACAAATAAACTTATCACAACAATGATTAAAGTCAAAATAACTTTCTTCTACGATCCAACAACAGATTGAGAAATTTTTTTTACAGAAATTGTTATTAAAAATTACGAAAATTGTTATTTAATGTTTCATATCCAGATTTTGGATCTCTGTTACTTTATTTTCGCATAATTTCAGTTAAAAAAAGCCACTTTTGTACGTAAAAATGGTTATTCTTAGTTTTTGTGTGTAAAATGTTTATAACAATCACATAAATTATTTTTCAATTAATTTCGTTGGTTTATCATCGCAAGAAATTAATTTTCAACAATAAATAAAGAAAAAATCTTTTTTTTACAAGGAAATGGCAGGTTGTAACATTTGTTTAATGAAATTGTTATTAACAACCCAAATAATTTTTCTTCTTCTAAAGGTTGACGTATATAAATGCCTTTGAAGACAATTTTGAATCACTTTTTGTAATAAAAATTAATTTAGTTATGGGAAAAACTCATTAAAATTTGTTCGTAAAAACAGTAAATGTTAACTTGTGCCAAATATCTCAAAAAAACATGGAAATTTCAGGAAATTTTTTTAAAGTCAGGAAATTTTCTCCAGAGCCTGCTTAATTTTTTTTTAAATTGCTACATAAAATTTAATAACAATGATTCTACATTTGTAAATGTTGATTTATATTTCTATAGTGAACAATTTTGTCGAAAATTCATTTGTTTTTGTTTGAAATTAATGTTTTTACTGAAAATTCAACTATTCTATTTTTGCTTAAAAATTCATGTATTTTGATCAGAATTCGTTTTTTCTCGTAGAAAATTAATATTTGAGCCTCAAAGTTCAAAAATTCTTTGCAAATTTTTCTCTCTCTTGACTAAGAAAAATTTCTTAGTTGAAAATTTAATTCAGGGTGAAAAATCGTATTTTTTGGTTTAAATATCAGCTAATACATTTTTGGTTCAGATATAATCTTTTTTGGAATAAAAATTTAATTATTTTGTGAAAATTTAAACTGTTTTGATAAAAATATTTTTAGTTTAAAAATCACCTCTTTGGTAGAATATTGAGCTTAAACAATAATTTTTTCACTAATAAACGAACTGTTAAATTTTTTAGTTGAAAAATTATCATTTTTAGTTACAAATTTGTTTTTTTTTGGGTAGGAATTCATCTTCTTGTTTGAAAATTCATCTTTTTGGTGGAAAATTCAATTATTTAGTTAAAGTTTTATTGTTTAGGTTAAAAATTCATCACTTTGTTTGAAAATGTAACTATTTTTTTAATTTTTATTTTTTTTATTGAAAAAATCTTTTTTTACTGGAAATGTAACTATTGCAATTAAATATTCCATAATTTTTATTGAAAATTCATTTCTTTGGCTGGACATAATTTCTTAAACTCAAAATTCAAATATTCAATTGTTGAAGTTATGTTCATATTAAAAAGTATTAAAAGATATTCAATTTCTAAAAATTAATCAATTTTTCAACTTAAAAATGGACCATTTTCAAACTTAAAGTATGTAAAATTGAAAACTTTTAAAATGAATCGTACAAAAGTGGTACAATATTAAATGTATAGCTTTAAAATAAAAAATTTAAAAAAAATTGTTTAATAATATGTTTTCTTTTTAATGAAAAACCAATTTTTTATATAACTTTTATTCCAGTTGAATATTCCATTATTTTAGTTTAAAATTCACCTTTTTGGTTGAGCTTTAATTTTTTAAACTAAAAATCTAACTATTAAATTTTTATTTGAAAATTTATTTTATTGGTTGAGTATTAATATTTTTCTTGAAAAATTAATTATTTGAGTTAAAATTCTACTGTTTCAGTTAAAGATTTATAATTTCAGTTGAAAATTTATTTGTTTGGTTGAAAATTAATTTTTAAACAGAAAATTTAACTATTTAATTTTTGGTTAAAAATTTATCTTGTTTATGTGAAAATTCATGTATTTTGTTAAAAAATCGGTTTTTGTGGGAGAATTTAATCTTCTTGCTTGAAAATTTATCATTTTAGTTAAAAATTATTCTTTTGCGTTTAAATTTAAATATTATGTTAATAAAGGTAATATTTATTAATTTAAGTATGATTTTTTTTAAATTCAACTATTCCAGTTAAAAATTGATCATTTTAGTTAAAA
>JAAAKG020101345.1:0-15874 GCA_010014905.2 Druon quercuslanigerum | reverse complement strand
ATAATTATATAAAATGAATAATGTAAACTTTTCATAATAATAATAATAATAATAATAATACAAATTTACTATAAATTATTATTTATATTAATTATTCATTGACAAATAATTACAACAATAATCATTTATCGTTAATGCTCAATACAAATTAAAGTATTAGTAAGTATTAAAAAAGTGTATTTTTTCACGTAATATCTAAAAACCAATTTCTAATTATTTTCTTATTGTAAACACGACTCTTTACTTTCTTCTGACGTAAAATGGCTGATTTACTTGTCACTTAGGAAATTACTGACAAATCAGTAATTTTAAGGGACTTACGCCGTCAGTCAGCAAAATGTACTGCTTCATCAGTCAAAACGACGGATTTTCCAGTCATAATGGCTAATTTTTTAGTCAAAACAGGCTTCATTCATTTATTTTTCAATCAAATGTTGACTGATTTAAATTTAAGAGTTTATAATTAAAACAATATCTTTTGTACAAAAAAAAACCAAAAATGTACATAATATTTTTTTTATTCACGGAAATTCAGAGAGATCGCCCAAAAAACAGAAGAGAATGTTTGTTACGGGTAATTTTTATGCAGATAAAGTTGAATTTTTTCACATCGAAGCAAAAAAAGATGCAATAGAGTTGTAATGGTAATAATTTCCTATATGGTAGGTAATCTCTTAAAGCGTGAAGTTAATTTTATTTGTAGGTAAATATTACTCTGACTTCGCTGTAATGGTTACATTTTGTTTTTTTTATGTGCATAGATTTTCGGTAATTCATAGGTAAAATATAAAATGATTGAACGGTAACTTATCGGTTCAAGTTCGTCCAATATGCCAAACTCTCTTTAGGTCTATTGAAATCATGTTTGTATTATAAGAAATGAATTACTTATCCTCCACTTGATTAAACTATAAGGGGTGATTCATAAATTACTTAATTCACGGAAAAAAGTACACTGTAAGATGTACAATTTCGAACAGTAAAGCTGAGGATTTAAGCGTACCCACTGTGAAATGAGCAGTGCTCACAGTATTGAATGCAGTGTGAACCAGTAATCTGAAAGTATACTAGTCGAAATACGATTTGTAGCAATATATAAAGCAGCTATTACAGTTTGACATTGTAGAGTGGAATAGCATTGGTACACGCTGTTTAAATTACTGCTCCACATTGTAAGGTTTCACTTACAAGCTGGTAGACGTTACGTTTTCCGATTGTGAATTAAACATAGTGAATTATAAAGTTTACAACTTGTAAGCTATCCCTTTTCATACTGCGATGGGTAGTGCGATTCAAAGCAGATGGTGCAGTTTGAAACAGTAAACCGGTATACCAATATAGGGCCTTACCCCGCACCAATTCCACAGCGTCAAATTATAAAATCTCCTTTTTTTACTGTGTAAAGTGCTAACTGAGACTGTTGAAAGTACAGTTTAAAGGGAGGAAATAAATATTGCTTGGCGAGATTATATATTTATTATTTATAATTATATTATATATTTTAGAGATTATATATCTCCACTTTCAAACAGTCTTATTCGCTGAGCGAGATTTGTTTCGTTTTTTACAATATGAAGTTTATTTTTATAATTACTTATTAAATAATTTTTTTTTAAATTAAAAGTAAAAGATGTATTTAGATTATAATAAACTTCATATTTGCCGTACCAAGGAAAATCTTACGTAAGTGGCAGTGTCGTTTACGTCGAATTTACCATTTTCAGTTAAGAGAAAATAGTCCGTAATCACGAAGTCAGTTATGTAAGTTTTTCCTTAGTAAGGGAGATATTAATTATTACGGCAGAGATTACTAAAAACACTTAAAGTGCCAATAAGGTAATACAAGGCTCCCAATTATTTTACTTTAGGCATAAAATCTTAAGCACATTAATAATCCCAAAATAATATTAATTTAAAAAATCCAATAATATTATATAATTCCAAAATGAATATTTGCAATCTCGTTAAATTCGAATTATTAAAAAAAAAAACTGTTTGAAAGGCGAATTAATCAGCCACTGTCGCTAACTAGTTAACAATGAGTGACTATTAGTCAAACTTCAGTTCAATTTCCGTTGTAGGTTATGTCATTAAACTGTTAATAAAATATGTACATTACTTTATCTAATTTTTTTGCCTCATTTTAATTGATTTTTTGTAATTATATGAAAAGTATTTTAGAATAAATAAAAAGCGGAAAGGAATTTTCATAAAATTATTTTGAAGAAATTAAAAAAGAAGTAAGTTTACAGAGAAAAATTTCTGTGGATTTCTATCACTTACATATACGACAATATTTTCGAACAAAAAGAAATATTCTTTGAATCTCTTTTTAAAATATTTTATTTTTTAACAGATATAGCTAATACAAAGTAAGAAATTTTTAAATTTTGTAATAACTTACAAAACTGATTGAAATCAGATCATTTCTTAACAAACTTTTTTGGCATTCAAATGTAAATTACGATTTCAGAATGTTTAAAATAAAAAATTTTTGCTGCATTTTTATAAATTTTAGAAAAATTAAAAATTAAAGAATATCATGAATGGAGAAAAATTTAAATCAAAACCACAAACGTTGCATAGCCTCATCTGAACGCAATATTACAAAAGTTGTATTTAATAAGAGCAAAGTTACGTCCTGGTCAAATGATAATGTCATTCAAAGTTTTGAATTAAATTATATTTATTTTTAACGTTGATCTAAACTTTTTTTTCTTCTAGTAATAATTTAAATATAATCCGAAAAAGTTCTTTGATTCAAAACGTTTATTATTTCGTGAATTTTTAAGACTAAAAAAAAAAACAAAAATAAATGTAATATCTTCTTTTGTAACTAACAAAATGGATTTTTTGGGCTCCGATTTAATAAAATAAAAGTGAATTTTCAAAAAAAAGAATTAAATTTTCAAACAAAGAGGTCAATCTAAAAAAAATATTAACAAATTAGTTCAGTTTATAACCAAATGGTTAAACTTTTAACCAAAAAATAAATTTTCTACGAAAAAGATTAATGTTCTACCAAAAAAATTAATTTTCAAGAAAATACATTAATTTTCAACAAAATTGTTGAATTTTGAAGCCAATAAGATTAATCTCTACAGAATAGTTAAATTTTAAACCCAAATATATGATTTTTCAACAAAAGAGTTCATTTTCAACAAAAAATATGAGTTTTGTACAGATATGTGGAATTTTCAACTCAAAAATATGATTTTTTAAGGAGAAAGATTATTTTCTGTCAAATAGTTTATAATTTAAAAAAATATTTGACTTTTTAACTTTTATACTTCAAGAGTAGGAAAAAGACAAAAATGAATCTTCTTTTATAGCTAACAAAATGGATTTTTTGGGCTCCAATTATAATTCATGTTTATATGTATGTTTCAATTTATCTTAGAGAAAGATATTTATCTTACTCATAGTATCAATCTTGCAGCACTTACAAAACTCACAAAAAGTACATGTTTACTGAACTTTCGAAGCGAATATAAAGTAATAAATTCAAAGTAAATTCATATTACATTAAATATTCTCAACATTAAAAATAATCAAATGACATACTTATAATATGACATTTAAATGAAACATGTCAAAACAAAATTCGACGTTGAAGTAAGAAAAGTAAATACCACTTGAGGCACCGCCAATTTTTGGCCTGGCACTGGACATTTCTCACAAGCGGTGAGAATTTTGCTGATTAGTATATGAGGACCATTTCGACTGATATACCCAGCGTGCGATATTATGCATTAGGGAATTGCTTCATATGTAGTAGTATTAAGTTATGTTATAGATTTAGGTTTGTGTGCCTTACATAAGTGAAGAATACGTTTCTCGTGTGTTAACTGTGTGAACTTTGTGATGTAACTGGCTCAAGGTATATGCCTCGCAGGGCAAAACTGTGATTTTTGCTTGTTGATGCGAGAGATTTCTAATGCGAAACTATAATTTTTGCTCCCAGAAGGAGCAAGGGTTACTGAGCGAAAGTATAACCTCTACACTTGCGAGAAACGCAGTGTACAATGCGAGCTGTATCTAGCGCTCGCTACAAAGTAGGGATTACTGGGTGCCATTGTTAAATTATGGACAGATTTACTGGACGGATTTACAATTTCACAGAGTAAATCTTGCACTTTGATGCAGTGAGGTTCACAATTTCTACCAAAGTGTAAGAATTACTCTGTGGTTGCACGAAAGGCTCCGTTACTGCGCCGCAGAGTAATATTTCATCACTTCTCCGAGTATATGTTACAGCGTACTTTTTTCCGTGTTGATTTGAAACTTAAAATCTTCCTCCCTTCTCCTTAAGATTTTTTTCAATTTTATATGGTACTTAAACAGATTTTAAAAAGTGTTCAACACATCTTTAGTCAAGAAAGTTTCTTTAAATTTTTATGAATTTTAACAAATTCAACCAACTTTCAGACTTTACAAGATTTTTAAAGATTGCAATAAATTTCGGAAGTTTTGATATATTTCAATATATTTATTTTCAACATTTGTTTTAATAAGTAAATCAATTTCTTCAAAAATTTGCAATTATTTAATATTAGGTACCCAGTTATGGATTTTTTTAAGTTTATTTTTTTATTTAAATTGGATATATAAAAAATGAAGATTATGGACCCTGTTAAGGTTTTATTAAATTTTTCGAGATTCATGAGAAAAGGGCCCCGCACAAAATGTATGCAAAAAGCCTTCCGGTGAAATAGTCTAAAGACGACTTTTCATCAGCATGAATACCTGAAAAATCAGATCACGGAACCTGAGTGAAAGGCCTTTCTCTACATTTTGTGTGTGTGTGGGGGGGGGGGGTCCTTTCCCAAAGTTCAAAAACTAAAATATGGTGACAATTTTTCTAAACAAAAAATCTTCAAACATTTTTGTGAAAACTATATGTCAAGATTTAAACACATTATTTTTCACTTTTCAAAGAAAGTTGAAACAATTTCTCTATGGCAACATGTTTTCAAACAAATAAATATTCCTATATAAATTTTCCATATTAGTGATTTTTTATTTTTATATAAAATCGAAAAGAACTGTATTTTTCATGAATAATTTTATGCAACATGGGCATGAAAAAGATTCACAACTAAAAACCAGAATTCCAAACTGCCTCACTTTTCGGCTCATTAGAGACAAAAAATAACAATTGAAGACAGATGAATAAAAAGGGAGATGTTAAACAATAATTTGGATAGATTGGTTCAAAATCACGCATAAGTGGTTTTTAGGTCTTTTAAATTTTCTTTTTAATAATACAATTTTGAACAACTTTTATTTGTATTTTCATACATATATTGCGAAAATGGTTGAAAGCAGCGGCAAAAAGCAAGAAGATGATTTTATATTTATTACTTCATACTTTTTAGATTAATATAGAATTCCGTTGTTGTTTATTTAAATAACACGTTCTTTTTTCAACACTGTTTGTACTCAGGTTGCTCATTAATCTCTCTAGCAATGACACCAAGCGAAGAGCTTCCCAAAGTCACCATGTAATGCTCTCCACTCGGGCCTATTATTATCTATATACAAGGTTTTTCTTTTGAAGTCTCATTCATTGTACTGACACTCATCATGCGTTTCTTATCAACTACATTTCACCACATTTTTCTGTCCTGGCGTACCTTTTTAGTTTATTTCACGTCATGCATTTTGTGACGCAATCTCTTGTGTTTCTATGGATCCCTAAATCCCTTTGATATACGGTTCTCATACACACATTCTAACCATTCACGCAGAAAATTAATATGGTTACAGTAACTAAAATCATCAAGTTGCACACAATCTGATTACATTGTCCAATAGTCTTATTGAGACATCTTTTATGTACGTTGTGAGATCCTAATGACATAGTTGTCTCAACCACACGGTTTTAGCTACGTTGTTGCAGAATCCACAGGGACGTTGTTCGTAGCTAATCTTTATTAGCTAATTGGTGACGCTTCTTTTGCGCGTAGTTGGGTGATCTCGTGAGATGTTTGTTACAACCAAAAGCTTATACCAACGTGCTTGCAGGTGCTACAACCACAGTGTTTGTATCTCATCCATGTCTGGTTAGTGCGCGTTGTTGCGCAGATTTATGTACGCCAAAACACAGTTCGCAGCGTCACCCATCAGGTCCCCGACGCCATCATATTGCTTCTTGCATGGGATATTAGCAGTGTCTCAACAATTCAGAATCAAGGAAAAATGTGGGCAGCATTTACAGGAATGCAAGGTCTTCTGCCATAACTTCATGGACAATTTTTTTTGCATATTGGAAAAATACGTATCGCCTAATTTCCTCTAAAAGATAACATATTTCGCCCCCGAGAGATTGCAACTACAATGGTAGAACTTGCTTGATTTAAAATGGACTCAATCTTTGAATCATGCAAATTAAATTAAAGGTTAATGAATAATGGCAGATGCATTCTATAAAAGAGAACTTTCAGCCGAGTGCCAGGGGTTGCCTGCAAATAGCGGTCACAATTTGGGGGGTTCCAAACGTAATCAGTCAGGGAGGCCTTAACTGTTTCCAATTGGAATGAATAATATTGTGCAATATTCGGGAGTTTGGTGTAGTGTGGTTGTGATAAAAACGCAGTATATATTGGTGGCAGCCACACAGTGTGGAGCTTATAAGTACAGTCGCAGTTGGCCCATATTCTACGATTTTTGTGGTTGTGACAACCATATTCATTGATATTGCAAGTATACATTTTTCTCCTGGCTCTTTTCTCGGTCTGTCTCTGGGTACGCTGCCATTTACTTTACCTTGATATGCTTTTTTCAGTTGTTCATCTTTCATTCTCTTAACATACAAAACCATCTTAACATATTTCTTTCATTCCTGTCAAATATTGTCTCATCGATACAATATTCTTTGAGAGAGAGAGAGAGGGAGGGGCTGCACGGCATAGAAACACTGAGTTCATGCATGATTTATTTCGTTTCAATTTTAGTGTAAAGATGAATTTTGAAACCATTTAGCGTTAACCTTGAATGTTTTGAAATTCATAATAGATTCTTTGTATTTGCAAAGAATTCAAGTGAGACTTCGTTCACACTCGTAAGCCTGGTACGGGACATATGAACCTTGCATTTTCTATTCTGACATACGTGTAGTTTCCGGGAGATGAATTAAAACATTTTAAACTAGTTGGAATTAGTTTTGAATTCTTTTGAATAATTCATCATAAATGCTTTGAGGTTCTTTAAAATTCAAGCACGAGTATGCGGTAACACTCTTCGCCCTTTCCGAATTTTTGCGGTTGGGGGCGGGGGGTACAAATATAGAGATAAAGCATAACCGCCTTTTGTCAAAAAGATTATGATTATTACAAAGAAATTAAGTTGACAATAAAATATTTTCCTTTGTGAAAATGATTTCCATATTTACTAATAAAATAAAAAATTAGTTGCTTTTACCTTCAAATTTCCGTAGTTAGTTATCAAATCCAGGACCGAGAACTAATAGTATATAAAATGATAATAATTTCAAGATGTCTAAAATATATGTATAAAGTCAACTACTCTCTGAAATTGAAAGTCTAATAGTTCTACGAACCTTTCCTTGAAATGTATGAAGGTATCAGTTTTGATAAAAAATAAGAGGTTATTTAAATGCACAGGGATGCCTTTCAAATTTTGTTTATATTATAAGTAATTTCCTTGACAGATAACTGTCGTCGTTTATAAATGAATTCTCTAAATTTTGTATTAAATAATGAACAATTTTTTATTGAAGTAATAACTAATTCAATAATTAGTTTAATATTCGTTCTTTATACAGAATTTAATACATTCTGTATATTGTAAAATTCAAGAATATTATCTTAGAAAAGGATATTTTGCATAATTTGCTTTAATTTATGCAATTATCAATTAAATTATTATCGAGAAACACGTGTTCGACCTATTTAATTAGTAAAATACTTGACAATTTAACCTTGTCGAATCCTTATCGGAAACCAATGAAAAAATCCGGTAGCTTAGTTAATTAGCTTATCAGCGTCTCAAATGAATGATACGGACATGAAAATACAGTTTCAAGCAAAATTTGAATCACATTCAATTAAAAGAAACTTTATTACTATATATCTTTCAGATAAGGAGCGTATTACCTCGAAAATTGAAAATTAATAATATCTGTGAATATTATTGATGGATTACAGTTCTCAAAAAATGTCTTTGTAAAATTAAATTCATAAAAATGTATCTTTGTTTCTTGTCACTTGAATGATATGAATTCAACCCTTAGTCTCCATAAAAAATTACAAACTCTTTAATAAATCATCAAATTTCTAATAAGTGAAAAGTAACAATTTTTCACCCTCTCGAGACAATAATATTTTTAAGTATTTTAAATAGAAAAAGATTGACTACTGTGACATTTTTCGAAAGTAATTATTAATGAACTACTATAATAACTGATTTAAAGAATAATTCAATCTTGAAATTATTTCTTTTTGTCAATGCAAACAAATATAAATTAGGGTGAATTGTTATACTCTACAGTGGTTATATGTTACAAAATTGCAATGCGTGATGAAAATGAAGAATTAGGCACAAATTTCAAAATTGGTAGCAAATAAACGTCACTATTATCGAATGCATATGGAAACAACTCACTCGCACTTAGGGGTTTTCACCAGAATGTTATAAGCAAGTTACTTCGTATACGTAATTCAGGAGTTAACAAAGAAAAAATAATATTTTATTCAAAATATTCACATTTTTCGAATTACTTAAAAAAACTATTGAAAATATCCAAAAATGACACTAGAACTTTTAATAGAACTCTTCAAGGGGCATTCCCTCTGGACGTTTCCAGCCTCTTTTGTACATTTTTCTAAAAAAATCCAAACTTTTGATTTTCAGAGAAACGGTTGCCATTTAGTTCCCTTGACAAAGGAATAAAAAATGGACTGTTTTTGTTTTAATTTTCAAAACATTTGTGGTATTTGATCCTAAAATTTGTGTATGTGACAAAGAATGCACATAGAGGTAAAGTGCCTATGAGGGGTAATGTGCTAACATTGTTATGTTTATCAAATACGTATACATATGTACTATTCGTGCTCAGTACCCTTTTAGTTTACAAAATGTTTTTTTTAGCAATGCAAGTAAATTGAATAATTTAATTAAGTAATTATGATTTCCTACCTATATATTAGAAGACGTCATTTAATAGTTTGTGGCGATTTAAAAACTATTATAACTTAAATAATGTTTGTGAATTTTCAACTTTCAATAAACGTCTAATTCGTTTTCCTTTTAATGATGCTCATATAATAAATGGCCTAATTTAAAGCTCATTTTACGTTGCATAATCTATTTTGCATATAAAAGGCGTCATCCAAATTTATTTTACTTTGAACATTTTTTTGAACGTGTATGTACATGAACATTATAAAAATATCAAACTATAATGTTATCAATCGTTTTTACTTCTGAAGTTACCTATACTCGTAATTTTTTGGAAGCCCCACAAGACTATGTAGAAAAAAAGCAACAATCAAATATAATAAATATAATATAAACCCTGACGCATATAATATTTATGCACGATTGCACACGTGATCGGACGAGCATTGCCACTACTATACCGTTTCCTGTCACTAAAAAATCTGTTAAAACGAGAACAGTAATGTTTTGCAGCTAATCCCCAATACGGAAACTACTCGCATCAATACAATCAAGAGCGAAGCTTAGAAAAGTGATTCTTATTGAATAAAAAATATGCATCATCCTACACAAATTCCATTGATCAAAAAAATATTACCTATTTGCACCTGCTGAAAATTAAACACATTATTTCCGAAGTACTTTTTTGCGATGAATTAGAATCTGGGCTCTATTTTTCAATATCACATTTTGCTTAATAGTTATTTGTAACTTAATTTCTTGTTTAAAAGTTTTCAAATCATATAGTGCACAGTTATATAGACCATTTTCTTCAAACGTGTCATATATATATATATATATAATTGCATATAATATATATATCGAAATAATTGCAAAAAACTAAGAAAAACACAAAAAATTCGAGTTTTAAATAAAATGTGATATTTATATAAATAATACATTTTTTAACGATAGGGTAGTTTGTCCTTTCATTAACGAAGAAGGAAAATAAGAAAATAAATTTTGGAAACGTATCCGTAAAATTTGCAAATTACTGAAAATTCAGAAAAGCTATGCTGTCCCTATTTTTACTGAAAATTCTGTAACTTTAACAGAATCATTTTTCTCCGTGTAAAAACTTATAGTATTTATGTCTCACTTTTTTAATAATAACTCGAGGACCAGTAAATATTTTATTATTTCCTTGATATTATTTTAAAAGGAGATCTTAGACTTTAATTTGTGGAAGTTCTTTTTTCGTCCAACGGAAAATACGTCGGTTTTTCTGACATGCTCTCTCGACCCCTATTTATCGAAAGTGCTTCAAATAGTTTTCTGACTGTTTTTGCATCTTTCTAAAAAAGAGAGACATATTTTTATTATGATTGTCTTACTGGACTGACAATTCTAGCCGGTACTACATAATAATTAACAAATTCAATTAACCTTTTGATCAGAAGAAAAATATCACACTTTTGCTTTCTTTTTTCAAGATGTGGACTACAAATAAATTTAAAAATATTTATTGCGCTTACTGGAATTATTGTAAACCAAATGTAAAGCTATAATTCTGAAACAGTGTTAGACTACTTATTTTGACAATATTACAAAAAATAATAAATATCAATCGCAATAAAAAATTTTAAACTCTGTATACGAGAAAAAAATATAAACTTTCAAACAATATGAAAATACCCGTCTCAAGGTATTACGAAATTTTGAAAATTTTCTTTCATGAACCCTCTTATCGTACATTTCATTCCAGCGCCGATAAACCGTACACAGGTGAGAATTGGGTTTTCACGAGATTTCGCTTTGTATTTCAATGAAAACAATGTATGAATGTGGTCGAATCATACCAAGTATTTTTTCCATGCCCTCGAAGTGGTTTTTTTTTTTAAAGGGAATTTCGTACTTTTAGAATGGGAAAATAACAATGAATAAAGTAAACCTTGAAATATTCTCTTTAACTAATCCCTTAGTTGCAAATGTTAAAAACTAGATTATTCTGAGTGCTCTTATTTTTGTTTCATATAGTATAACAAAGAGAGAAAATTCGTAAGGTAGGTCGTGAATTCGTGGAAAGAAGTTTTACAATGGTATATAACGGCTCGCAAAATTGAATATAACGGTATTAAACGAATGCTAACTCAATACTTGCGCACCGGGTGACTTTTTCAGGGCCGTCACTTGGATGGAAACGACAATGGAATCTACCTGAATGCACCTAATCGTGATACGGCCAGTGGTTGGTCCTTTCAATCAACTTCGCCAAGGAAGGAAGAGGGTCCAGAAGAAGAAAAGCGACTCGAATTTTTTGAATCACTTTTCGGAGCTGGGATTTTTCCGTAAGCAAGAATGTCGAAATACGACATTAAGGACGAATGTGATGTGGAGGCACAACGGGAGGTTCGACTTACGAGCTACATCACGTCCTTAGATGACACAGTTCGTTTTGTCGAAAGTAAAAATTGCAATAATCTCCCTGCCGAGGTCGAAAAAAGAATTCCCACCCTCGAACTGCCCAAGAAAGAGGAGAAAAGAGCCAATAGCAATGGTAAGTTTCTTTACTTTTTTAAATGTTTACATACAAAATTTCATCGTACAGACATTTATTTGAAGCCGGGTTTGTGGGCTCAGATTTCGCGGTCAAACGGTTGAATATTTATGTCTAATTTTTGGGTGTATATGTGAAGAAGACTTGAGGCTCGAGTGATTCACGTCTATCACATCTGTGAACCGATTTTGGAAACAAAGTTTTCCATTCACGCGTGAGAAACAGCACCCCCGCTCATTTCGTTTTCTCTGTGTAGGGTTGTAATTGTAAAGTTTCATGAAACTTTAAAAACGTTTCAAAATTTCAAACATTAGTGCGGGAAAATTTTAAATAAGGAAAATCCTATTAAGTATTAAATATAAACATTTAATAGTATCCTTTGTGTTTCAAAGAAAATCGCTTCCAGCTAATTTATTAAAATAAATCACATTGCAAATAACATATAATTTTTTAAATATTTTATTTTAAACATTGATTTTAATAAAATGAAAATAAATGTCGTATTAAATACTTATTTAATTTTTATAATTTTTGGTTTTTAAAACGATTTCATTAAAAATGTAGAAACTTCGAATGGAAATGAATAATTACTTTATTCATCAGGCTTATTATATAAATTGTTTTCTTTTAAACACATATTTTAATTGTTATCGGTGCTGTATCTTGCAATCTTTTAAATAAATATTCGATATAGAAATACATAGTTGCATAAGAAAGTTTAAATCTGGTTTGAACGTTTGGTTCCGTTACTGCGTGTTAAATGACTAACCTCAACTTGATATGAGCGCTTTTCGCGCTGACAAGTGAAATTTGATTATTGTGAATTTTCTTTAGTTAAAGCTCCTTCTGGTTTAACTAATAAAATTTCGTGCCGCGCCCTTAGCACTCAATTAAGGACATATCTCCAAAACGAAAATTTTTTTGATTATGTTGAACTATATTTTATCTTAAATGTGTGTAAACAATAAATATAGACATTAGAAGGCTGGTTAACGAACTTGATCTATATATTTGGATAAAAAACATATGTCCGTATCGCGGGCACATTCTCATCGCAGTACAGCTCAAAACAGAAGCTACGCGTCCTATCAAAAAAGGAATAATAACAAATCTTTTGTTATTGTCTGTATTTTTTCGACAAAATTCAATAAGTTGTTATGAAAATCTCGTAGGGCTTTTAAAAAAGTAACGTTTTTCTTTTCTTGATTTTTTTTATATCGTGCGTTATTTAGCTTACATTTTTTATTTTCATCTGTTTTTTTTTTAACTTTTGTACATCAGTACCGTCGGAAATTATGAGATCGATTTGACACAATCACTGCTGGCTTTGATCCACAGCAACTCAGCGAAAAAAGATGACAGGGCATTAAAAAAAAAACAGCTGGAAGCCCTATGAAATTCCACGTCTAGATTTTTTTTTAAACAAAATTCATTTTCTAAAATTTTGTACCTCGACTTCAACTTTTAGCATGGGCTAGGAAAATTGTTGCAAAAATCTGAAAATTATACGATATAGAGCCTAAAATTTTGTCTTTAATTTAAGCAAAAGAAACTTTAAAAAATCCTCATCGGTTCCCGAGATACGATTAAAAATATTTAATCGTCTCTGAGTTGAGTTTTAGTCGACGATCACGGTTCTCGGCCGGTCTGCTGCTCGCCTCCTTCGTTGAGGCAGGACCGAATAGGCCACGCACAGAGGTGGTGCTTGATGGGGGTCTCTTATACTTTCGATTCTGCTTATCAGTAGTTTGTAGTTCAAATTATTGTAAATTTTTTAAATTATTCATGATTTTTTTGAATTATTTATAATTATTTAAATTCAGAATTATCCCCATATTAAAGAATTAAAAAAATTATGAACAGTTTTTTTTACTTCTTAAAATTTTTATCAACCAGAATATTAATAAAAATGTAGATATATTGTTACGAGAGTAAACTATTTTTCAAACGAATTAAGCAGTTAAATTCCAAATAAATTATTTATATGAAAAACACTCAAAAATATTAAAAGTGAATAATAATGGAATTTCCAAAAGAAATTAAATACGAAACAGTGCGTAGGTGTAATGAAAATTATATTTTCAATTTCTAATAAGTAGTTTATTATTTTCTTTGCACAAACAGCTCGCTCATTATTTAATTTTTCTATGATCAAAATTACAAAATAAAGACACAATCAAGCACCACCTCTGCGCGTGGCCTATTCGGTCCTGTCTCAACGAAGGAGGTGATCAGCAAACCGGCCGAGAACCGGGATCGTCCACTAAAACTCAACTCAGATACGATTGAACATTTTTAATCGTATCTCGGGAACCAATGAAGATTTTTTAAGTTTCTTTGGCTTAAATTAAAGATAAAATTTCAGGCTCTATGTCGTATATTTTCAGATTTTTGCAACAATTTTCCTAGGTCATGATAAACGTTGAACTCGAGGTACAAAATTTTAGAAAATCTAGAATTTTTTTAAAACTTATCACGCGTGCTACATTCTCTTCAGCAGATCAAAAAAAAATCTTTTTGACATTACTAGACGTGGAATTTCATAGGCTTTCCAACTGTTTTTTTCAAAATCAATCTCATAATTTCCGACGGCAGTGTAAGTGCTATAGTTCTGGTAATTTTTTTAAGAAAAAAAAGTAATTATGTGAAAATGTTCGTCTTTTCATGTACCCTGAGTTTTCGATACTAAAGAAGTGTACTAAACTAAAGGCCAACCAAATAGATTAATTTTTTCAACATTGATCGTGCTCACAATCAGAAATAAATACAAAGAGATTCATTCGTAAAAACCTGTTTTTTGGATTCAGAGGGTCTCAAAACGTGGAGAATTTGCGAAAACTGGTTTAAAAAAAATGTATATGAATCTAATACCTTCCCATAAATGCTAGGAATGCAAAAATGTCAAAACTTAGAAAAACAATTACTTAAACAATTTGACTAAAATCGTTGAAAATATTTTTTTTCATGTATATTTTTTTAACAAGTACCTAGCTATAATTGAGGATTATTTACTTATTTTTAGCATTGAAAACATTGTAGTTATACGTATTGTTTTTCCAGAACGAAGAGTCATGTTTTTATTAAAATCCATTCATTTTTAAACAATTCTCAAGAACGATAGTTAGCATAAATGAAATGACAAAAACTATTGTTAACAAATTATTTTACGTAATTTGAAAACTTTTTCTTACCAAATAATAGTTTTATTCATAACGTATTATTGATGATATTTCAATTCTGAAAATCATAGTAAAGAGGAAATGCAATATGAGGCAGGCGTGATTATAGACGCTTTCAGAGACCATTTTAGGGGACAAGCCGGAGATGAAGATATAGGAAACCACAACTGCGATGTAGAACACAATGCGTTAGAAAATTCAATTGAGAAAGTTTGTGTCACTCAAGTTAGGGATATAATCAAGAACTTGAAAAACGGTAAGGCTTTCGGAGTAGACAGTGTTAACGCTGAAATGCTTAAACACGGTGAAGAGTACATGCCACATAGACTGGCGAACTGATAAATTTATGCATCGAAATAGGTGCAGTCCCAGATGATTAAAAAAAAAGCGATTATCGTACCAATATACAAAAGAAAAGGAGATAAAAGCAACTGCAATAATTACAGAGGGATCAGTTTATTAAGTACCGTAAGTAAAATATACTCGAAAATGCTTATTAGTAGGGTAATGAAAATTACAGAAGAAAGGATTTGGGAAGTCCAAAGTGGGTTTATGCCAGGAAGGTCATGTACGGATCAAATATTGAGCTTAAGGCAAATAACAGAAAAAAGTTTGAGAATGGGTAAAAAAGTTTTCTGTGCATTTGTTGACCTAGAAAAAGCTTTCGACGAGGTAGATAGAAATAAACTTTGGGAAGTCCTGAAAGAATACGGAGTAAATGTATGGATCCTACCAGATATAAGTATTAAATGATGAGATAATGGAACAAGTTGGTAAATTCGTATACCTTGGTAGCTTATTTAGTAGGCACGGGAAGATAGATGAAGAGTTAGGTAGATGCATAAACGAAAGTAAGAAAGTTATTATTAGAGTAGGCCCCCTAATGAGAAGTAAAAATATATTAAATAAAGTTAAAATGGCAATAGATAATTCTATATTTGTACCGACTGTACTATACGGCAGCGAGACATGGACCTATCAAGAAAAGTGAAAAGCAAAATTAACGCGATTGACATGA
>JAAAKG020101334.1:0-15875 GCA_010014905.2 Druon quercuslanigerum | reverse complement strand
GAGGGGGAGGGGGAAGCGGTGAGGGGGAGAGGTGCAGAAAGGGGCAGAGAGAGGGGAGAGAGAGTCGAAACCTAAAATTTACATTTTTGCTGATTTTTAGACGAAATTGAAAGGTTTAAAAATAAATAAGAAATTGAAAGATTGCCGAGAAAACTTAAAAATGATTTTTTTGATTTGCAAAATTTGTTTTCAAAGAAAGTTTCAAAACATTTATGAACATTTATGAGATTTTCAGACAGTTTTTTTTTTAATTTTGAATAATTTTGCTTGATGTAATGAATACTTAGAATCGTTTTAGGATTTAAAAATTTTTTTATTTAAATGCTTTTTGTTGAAGATTAAACTCTCTCCTAATAATTTCGTCTTTTTGGCTTGAAAATTCGTCTATTTTTCTTTAATTTTAATTTTGAAGTAATAATTAAAAAGAAAAAGTTAATAATTGTTGTTCAAATTGCAGAACGGTGGCTTTAGATTAAATTAATTTATGTCGAATTTCCCCCTTCGCAAATCTTCCCCTCTCGGATGCGATAATTGTCAAATGGAATCGAGACCCGGGCATTAATTAGTTGTTTCCATAATTCCTGGTCCAATCTGCAACTCGCAGAGTCGGCCGCACGAGGAATAATTTATTGGGTATTCCGTGATCGTGCCCGTAATCGCAGAGATTGGGGCGGGCTCTTTGAATGCAAATTCTGGATGGTGGAGCAATTCCCATTTAAAATCCACGTAAAGGGGAACCCATACATTATTCTCTTGCTAATCTCCGTCAAAATTGAATCCTCAATAAAAGAGGATTTATGATCTCAAAACTGGGGACATACACTCGGTGATTCTTTTTTTTAAAAAAAGGGCAGTTTCAATCGAAATAGTTGAATTATCAACGAAAAAAAAATTTTTTTACTTTAAATTAAAAAATAGTTGAATTAAACCTAAGTAGATTAATTTTTGAACAATTGGTTAAATTGTTATCTAAAGAGATCAGATTTCAAGTTTAAAAAATTAATTTTGAACCGGAAAATTGATTAAAAAAATGGAATAGCAAATATTTTCAAATTAAAAAAATTACTTTTAATACAAAAAAATTTTTTTTAACTAAATAGTTTCATTTTAAAAAAAAATAGTTTTATCTTCTACCAAAGTATTTAATTTTCCAATTTATAAATGAAAAACTTTTAATAAACAATAGAATAGCTATACATTTTTAGATAAAAAAAATGCAATTTTACAAAACCAAAAACATTTTTTAAATTAAATAGTTAAATTTTTAAGTGAATAGTTTAATCTTGTATCAAAGTAATTTATTTTTAATCAAAAATATGAATTTTTACCAAGTTTTTTTAATTTTAAGCTAAAACGCCGATTTTTTAGAATTTAGTTCAATTTTTAATTCAAAAAGTTTGAATTTTCGACAAAAAAATTTATTTTTAGCAAAACAGTTAAATTTACAAAAAAAAATTATAACTAAAAAATTCCAACCAAAAATGATAACTAAGAAAATATTTGAAGTCTTAACTAAATAATAAAACTTTTTCACAAATTAGTGTAATTATTTACTGTATACCTGAATTTTCAACTAAAAAATATCGATTTTCGATAAAAAGTAGAATACTGAAACATTCAAATAAAAATTTTAATTTTTAATCGAAAAAAAAAATTAATTTTTAACACAGTAGTTCAAGTATCTAAAGAATTTTAATTTAACAAAAAAATACGAATTATTTACAAAAAATTAATAATTTTTTTTACAAAAACATTTATTTTTAGCAATAGAAACGAATTTTTAAGAAAATAATTAAATTTTTAACCAAAATAATAAATCTTCAACTAAAAATATTAATTTTTAATAAATTAGCCCAATTTTCAAATCAAAAATACGAATTTTCAAAAAAATACGTCAATATTCAGTTTAAAAAATTTAGTATCAGCAAGAAAAATTTTAAACTAAATTGTTTAATAAAAAAAAGTTTATTCTTCTACCAAAATAGTTAATTGCTCAACCTAAAATATTAATTTTAAACACAAAACTTATTTTTTAAACAAGAAGTTTAATTTTTAATAAATAGTTGAAGCCTCAACAAAAATAATGGATTTTCAACAAACAGTAATTATTTTCTACCCTAGTCGCTAAATTTTTAATTTATAAATAAAAAAAAAATTTAATGAAAAATGGAATAGCTATACATTTTTAGATAACAAAATTCAATTTTACAAAACAGATAAAAAAGTTAATTTTTAACTAAAAAAAAAAACAAAAACATTTTTTCAACAATAAAGATTATTTAAATCCAAATACTTTATTTTTTACCAAGTTTTTTAATGTAGTCGAATTTTGAATCCAAAAAGTTTTAATTTAAAAAAAAAATATTTTGAGTAAATTAGTGTAATTATTTACGGTATACCTGAATTTTTAACTAAAAAAAAATGACCTGAATTTTCAGCTAAAAAAATATCGATTAATTTTTAACAAAATACATTAATTAGTTGACATTTAAAAAAATTAATGTTAAAACTAAAGTATTCCAATTCATCCAAAAAAGGCGAATTTTTAACAAAAAGTTAATACATTTTATATTATAAACATTTATTTTCAACAATAGAAACGAATTTGTAAGAAAATCATTAAATTTTTAAGAAAATAATTAAATTTTTAAGAAAATAATTAAATTTTTAAGAAAATAATTAAATTTTTAACCAAAAGGATTATTCTTCAACTAAAAATATTAATTTTTAATAAATTAGCAAGCAAATTTTTTTAACTAAATAGTTAAATTTAAAAAAAAATAGTTTTATCTTTTACCAAAGTAGTTAATTTTTAAACCAAAAATATGAATTTTTAACAAACAGTATTAATTTTCTACCCTAGTAGTTAAATTTTTAATTAATAAATAAATTTTTTTTAATAAATCATGCAATAGCCATATCTTTTTTAGATGAAAAAATGTAATTTTACAAAACAAAAAACATTTTTTAAATTAAATAGTTAAATTTTCAAGCAAATAGTTTAATTTTCTACCAAAGTAATTTATTTTTAATCAATAGCTAAATTTTTAGATAAAAAATTAATTTTTAACAAAAAAAAACATTTTTTCAATAAAAAAGATTATTTTAAATCAAATAATTTAATTTTTACCAAGTTTTTTAATGCAGTTAAATTTTGAATCCAAAAAGTTTGAGGTATAAAAAAAAATTATTTTTAGCAAAGAAAGATGAATTTTCAACCATGAAAAATTAATTAAATTTAAATAAAAAACAACTTAAATAATAAAACGTTCAACAAATTAGTGTAATTATTTACGGTATACCTGAATCTTTAACTAAAATTAAGATTAAAATTTATAATAATTATTTATTATTATTAATATTATTATTATTATTATGTAATTAAGAATAAAATGAGATTTTTATTTTAAATTGAAAACAGTTGAATTAAACGTAAGTAAATTAATTTCCAAACAAATAGTTAAATCGTTATCTGCAGAGATTAGATTTCAATCAAATTTTTAGTTTAAAAAATTAATTTTGAACCGAAAAAAATATAAAAAATGGAATAGCGAAATTTTTCAAATTAAAAAAATTACATTTAATGCAAAAAAAAAGTTTTAACTACATAGTTTAATTTTCAAAAAAAAAAAATAGTTTAATCTACTACCAAAGTAATTAATTGTTCAACCTAAAATATGAGTTTTAAAACAAAAGTTTTTTCTTAAACAAGAAATTTAATTTTTAACAAAATAGTTGAAGTATCAAATAATAAAAGTTTCAACAAATTATTGTAAATATTTACGGTATACTTAAAATTTTAATTTAAAAAAATAAGCTGAATTTTTAACTAAAAAATATCGTTTTTCAATAAAAAGTAGAATACTTGAACTTTAAGTTAAAAAATTTAATTTTTAATCGAAAAAAAACATAAAATTCATTTTTTACGGATTAGTTCAAGTTTTAAACAAAAGAATTTCCATCAAAATAGTTGACTTTTCAACGAAAAAAGATTTTTATTTTAAATTAAAAACCTAAGTAGATTAATTTTAACCAAATAGTTAAATTGTTATCTAAAGAGATCAGATTTCAATCAAATTTTTAGTCTAAAAAATTAATTTTGAACCGAAAAAATTATAAAAAATGGAATAGCAAACTTTTTCAAATTAAAAAAATTGTTTTAAATGAAAATTTTTTTTTTAACTAAATAGTTTATTTTTCAAAAAAAATAGTTTATTCTTCTACCAAAGTAGTTAATTTTTTAATTAATAAATTAAAAACTTTTAATAAAAAATAGAATAGCTACATTTTCAGATAAAAAAGTTAATTAACATTAAAAGTTAATTTTAATTTGATAATGTTCGCTATTCCATTTTTTTGGTTCAAAATTAATTTTTTAAATTAATAATTTGATTGAAATCTGATTTGTTTAGATAACAATTTAATTATTTGATTGAAAATTAAACTGTTTTTAATTTAAAATAAAAATCTCTTTTTAGTCTTAATTAAATAATAATAATAATAAATAAATAATAATTAAAGAGCCTCGGTGGCTCAGTTGGTTAGACGCTCGGACTTCGCCTTAGAAGACTGGGGTTCGATCCCTGAGCCGGTACCTCCGGAAATTTTTCTATGTACCTCTACCGAGGTTCTGGTGGTTCGGAACCCACCTTAAGCTGTAGGTCCCCCCCCATCGTGCAAACTATCCTAAAAATAATTAATATGAATTTTAATCCTAATTTAAGTTAAAAATTCAGGTATACCGTAAATAATTACACTAATTTGTTGAAAGTTTTATTATTTAGTTAACAATTCAAATATTTTCTTAATTATAATTTTTGGTTGGAATTTCTTAGTTATATTTTTTTTTTGTAAACTCAACTGTTTTGTTCAAAATTCAGCTTTTTTTATTTAAATTTAATCTTCAATGGCAAAAAAGTCTTTTTTCTTGGTTAAAAATTCATCTCTCTTTGCCAAAAATAATTTTTTTTTGAAAATTCAAAATTTTTGGTTTCAAAATTCAACTACATTAAAAAAACTGAGTAAAAATTAAAGTATTTGGATTAAAATAATCTTTTTTGTTAAAAAAATGTTTATGTTTTTTTTGTTGTTAAAAATTAACTTTTTTATCTGAAAATGTAGCTGTTCCATTTTTTGTTGAAAATTAATCTATTTGGGTAAAAAATTAATGTCTTTTTTTAAAATTTGACTTTTTTGTTAAAAATGAACTTTTATGTTCAAAATTAATATTTTTGATTTAAAATAAATTACTTTAGTGCAAGATTAAACTACTCACTTAAAAATTTAACTATTTAATGTAAAAAATGTTTTTTGTTTTGTAAAATTACATTTTTTCATCTTAAAAAGGAATGGCTATTCCATTTTTTATTAAAAATTTTTTATTTATAAAAAAATTAACTATTTTGGTAGAAGAATAAACTTTTTTTTTATTAAATAAACAATTTAGTTAAAAAAATTTTTTTACATTAAAAGTAATTATTTAATCTGAAAATGTTCGCTATTCCATTTTTTCGGTTCAAAATTAATTTTTTAAACTAAAACTTTGATTGAAATCTGATCTCTTTAGATAAAAATTTAACTATTTGGTTAAAATTTCACCTACTTAGGTTTAATTCAACGGTTTTTTTTAATTTAAAACAAAGATCTCTTTTTAGTTTAAAATTTAACAATTTCTTTGAATTTTTCTTGCTAATAATTAATTTTTTAACTGAATGTTCACGTATTTTTTTTAAATTCGTATTTTTAATTTTAAACTTGGCCTAATTAATTAAAAATTAATATTTTTACTTTAAGATTTATCCTTTTGCTTGAAAATTTAATTATGTTCTTAAAAATTCGTTTCTATTGTTAAAAATAAATGTTTTTGTAATAACAAATTTATTAATTTTTTTGTATTAAACTGTAATACTTAAGATACTTGAACTAATTTGTTAAAAATTAATTTCATTTTTTTTCGATTAAAAATTAAATTTTTTAACTGAGAGTTCAAATATTCTGCTTTTGATTGAAAATCGATATTTTTTAGTTAAAAATTCAGGTATACAGTAAATAATTACACTAATTTGTAAATATGTTTTATTATTTAGTTAAAAATTCAAATATTTTTTTCGTTATCATTTTTGATTGGAATTTTTTAGTTATAATTTTTTATTGTAAATTCAACTGTTTTGCTAAAAATAATTTTTTGTCGAAAATGCAAACTTCTTGGATTAAAAATTCAACTAAATTCTTTAAAATCGGCGTTTTAGCTTAAAATTAAAAAACTTGGAAAAAATTGAAGTATTTGGATTAAAATGATCCTTTTTGTTGAAAAAAACATTTTTAACTAAAAAGTAGAATACCTAAACTTTCAAATAAAAACTTTAATTTTTAATCGAAAAAAAATTAATTTTTAGCAGAGTAGTTTAAGTATCTAAAGCATTACAATTCAATGAAAAAAGACGAATTATTTACAAAAAATTAATAAATTTGTTATTACAAAAACATTTATTTTTAACAATAGAGACGAATTTTTAAGAAAATAATTAAATTTTTTACCAAAAGAATAAATCTTCAACTAAAAATATTAATTTTTAATAAATTAGCTCAAGTTTTAAATTAAAAATACGAGTTTTGAAAAAAATACGTGAATATTCAGTTTAAAAAATTAAGTTTCAGCAAGAAAAATTCAAAGAAATACTTAAATTTTAAACGAAAAAGTGATTTTTGTTTTAAATTAACAAACAGTTAGATTATACCTAAGCAGGTGAATTTCTAAGTAAATAGTTAAATTGTTATCTAAAGAGATCAGATTTCAATCCAATTTTTTAATGAAAAAAAAACAAAATTTTTAACTAAATAGTTTAATTTTCAAGAAAAAAATAGTTTAATTTTCTACCAAAGTAGTTAATTTTTTAACCAAAAATATTTATTTTATTAATAGTTATTTTTTAACATTAATAATTTTCTACTCTAATAGTTATAAATAAAAAACTTGATAAAAAATGGAATAGCTATACATTTTCAGATGAAAAAATGTAATTTTACAAAACAAAAAAAATTCTTTTAATCAAATAGTTAAATTTTCAACAAAAAAAATTTTTTTGTTTTAAATGAAACAGTTGAAATAAACTAAAGTAGATTAATTTTCAACCAAATAGTTAAAGTTTTATTTAGGGAGATCAGATTTCAATCCTTTTTTTGTTTAAAAAATTAATTATCAACCGAAAAAATGATAAAAAATGGAATAGCAAACATTTTCAAATTGAAAAAATTACTTTTAATGCAAAAAAAACAACATTTTTAACTAAATAGTTTAATTTTCAAAAAAAAAAAGGTTTAATCTTCTACCAAAGTAGTTAATTTGTCAACCAAAAATATGAATTTATAACACAAAAGTTATTTTTGAACAGGATTAATTTTCTACCCCAGTAGTTAAATTTTCAATTTATAAATAAAAAAAATTGAATAAAAAATGGAATAGCTATACATTTTCAGATAAAAAAATGTAATTTTACGAAACAAAAAACATTTGTTAAATTAAATAGTTAAATTTTTGAGTGAATAGTTTAATCTTTTACCTAAGTAATTTATTTAAAAAAAAATGAATTTTTAACATACAAGTTAATTTTTAACCAAAAAGTCCAATTTTGATAAAAAGACGTTAATTTTTTACCAAAATAGATTAATTTTCAACCAAAAATGGAACAGCTACATTTTCAGATAAAAAAGTTAATTTTTAACAAAAAAAAACATTTTTCAACAAAAAAGATTATTTTAATTCAAATACTTTAATAGTAGTTAAATTTTGTATCCAAAAAGTTTGAATTTAAACAAAAAAATTATTATTAGCAAATTAGTATAATTATTTACGGTATACCTGAATTTTCAACTAAAAAATATCGACTTTCAATAAAAAGTAGAATACTTGAACTTCTCGTTAAAAAATTTAATTTTTAATAAAAAAAACATAAAATTCGTTTTTAACAGATTAGTTAAAGTTTTAAACAAAAGAATTTCCATCAAAATAGTTGAATTTTCAATGAAAAAAGATTTTTGTTTTAAATAAAAAAACAGTTGAATTAAACCAAAGTAGATTAATTTTTAAACAATTAGTTAAATTGTTATCTAAAGAGATCAGATTTCAATCAAATTTTTAGTTTAAGAAATTAATTTTCAACCGAAAAAATGATAAAATATGGAATAGCAAACTTTTTCAAATTAAAAAAATTACTTTTAATACAAAAATTTTTTTTAACTAAATAGTTTAATCTTCTACCAAAGTAGTTAATTTTTCAATTTATAAATGAAAAACTTTTAATAACAAATGGAATGGCTACACTTTTAGATAAAAAAGTTAATTACAATTAAAAGTTAATTAAATTTAAAAGTTAATTAAAATTAAAAGTTAATTTTAATTTTATAATGTTCACTATTCCATTTTTTCGGTCAAAAATTAATTTACTTAGGTTTAATCTAACTGTTTTTAATTTAAAATAAAAATCTTTTTTTAGTCTTAATTAAATAATAATAATAATAAATAATTAATATCAATTGTAATCTTAATGTTAGTTAAAAATTCAGGTATACAGTAAATAATTACACTATATTATTGAAAGTTATATTATTTAGTTAACAATTCAAATATTTTCTTCGTTATCATTTTTGATTAGAATTTTTTAGTTATAATTTTTTTTGTAAATTTAACTACATTCTTTAAAATTGGCGTTTTAGCTTAGAATTAAAAAACTTGGAAAATATTAAAGTATTTGGATTAAAATGATCCTTTTTGTTGAAAAAACATTTTTAACTAAAAAAGATTACCTGGATTTTCAACTAAAAAATATCGATTTTCGATAAAAAGTAGAATACCTAAACTTTCAATTAAAAACTTTAATTTTTAATCGAAAGTATCTAAACCATTCCAATTTAACGAAAAAGCCGAATTATTTACAAAAAATTAATAAATTTCTTATTACAAAAACATTTATTTTTAACAATAGAAACGAATTTTTAAGAAAATAATTAAATTTTTTACCAAAAGAATAAATCTGCAACTAAAAATATTAATTTTTAATAAATTAGCCCAATTTTTAAATAAAAAATACGAATTTCCAAAAAATTACGTGAATATTCAGTTTAAAAAATTAATTTTTAGGAAGAAAAGTTCAAAGAAATAGTTAAGTTTTAAACGAAAAAGAGATTTTTGTTTTAAATTAATGAATTTTCAACAAACAGTATTAATTTTCTACCTTAATAGTTAAATTTTCAATTTATAAATAAAAAATATTTGATAAAAAATGTAATAGCTACACATTTTCAGATGAAAAAATTTAATTTTACAAAAAAAAAACATTTTTTAAATTAAATAGTTAAATTTTCAAGTGAATAGTTGAATCTTGTAACAAAGTAATTTATTTTTAATCCAAAATATTAATTTTTAACATAAAAGTTGATTTTGAACCAAACAGTCAAATTTGGGAAAAAAATTCATCCAAAAATGGAACAGCTACATTTTCAGATAAAAAAGTTAATTTTTAAGAAAAAAAAAACAAAAACATTATTTTAACAAAAAAGATTATTTTAATCTAAATACTTTAATTTTTACCAAATTTTTAAATTTAGTGGAATTTTGAATCCAAAAAGTTTTAATTTTCAAAAAAAAAAATTATTTTTAGCAAATTAATGTAATTATTTACGGTATACCTGAATTTTTAACTAAAAAAAAATGACCTGAATTTCCAACTGCAAAATATCGATTTTCAATAAAAAGTAGAATACTTAAACTTTCAGTTAAAAAATTTAATTTTTAATAATAATTAGTTTAATTTTCAAAACAAAAATAGTTTAATCTTCTACCAAAGTAGATAATTTTGCAACAAAAAATATAAATTTTTAAGAAAAAAGAGTTCATTTTTAAACAAGAAGTTAATTTTTAACAAAATACATTAATTAGTTGACATTTAAAAAAATTAATGTTGAAACTAAAGTATTCCAATTCAAACAAAAAAAGACGAATTTTTAACAAAAAGTTAATACATTTTTTACTAAAAACATTTATTTTCAAGAATAGAAACGAATTTTTAAGAAAATAATTAAATTTTTAACCAAAAGGATTATTGTTCAACTAAAAATATTAACTTTTAATAAATTAGCCCAAGTTTTAAATTTAAAATATGAATTTTCAAAAAAATATGTGAATATTCAGTTTAAAAAATTAAGTTTCATCAAAAAAAAATTCTAAGAAATAATTAAATTTTCAACGAAAAAGAGATTTTTATTTTACCTTAAAAAACAGTTGAATTAAACCTAAGTAGGTGAATTTTCAACCATGTAGTTAAATTGTTATCTAAAGAGATTAGATTTCAATCAAATTTTTAGTTTTAAAAATTAATTTTGAACCGAAAAAAATAAAAAAATGGAATAGCGAACATTTTCAAATTGAAAAAATTACTTTTAATGCAAAAAAAAACAACATTTTTAACTAAATAGTTTAATTTTCCAAAAAAAAGGTTTAATCTTCTACCAAAGTAGTTAATTTGTCAACCAAAAATATGAATTTTTAACACAAAATTTATTTTTTAACAGTATTAATTTTCTACCCTAGTAGTTAAATTTTGAATTTATAAAGAAAAAAATTTTTAATAAAGAATGGAATAGTCTTTCCTTTTTTAGATGAACAAATGTAATTTTACAAAAAACAAAATTTTAAATTAAATGTTTAAATTTTGAAGTGAATAGTTTTATCTTGTACCAAAGTAATTTATTTTTATCAAAAATATTAATTTTTAACATAAAAGTTCATTTTGAACTAAAGAGTCAAATTTTGAAAAAAAAAACATTAATTTTTTACCCAAATAGATTAATTTTCAACTAAAAATGGAACAGCTACATTTTCAGATAAAAAAGTTTATTTTTAACAAAAAAAAAAAGAAAAAAACATTTTTTCAAGAAAAAAGATTATTTTAATTTAAATAATTTATTTTTTACCAACTTTTTTAATGCGTTTGAATTTTCAATCCAGAAAGTTTGAATTTTCAGCAAAAAATGTATTTTTAGCAAAGAGAGGCGAAATCAATGAAAAAAGATTTTTGTTTTAAATAAAAAAACAGTTGAATTAAACCAAAGTAGATTAATTTTTAAACAATTAGTTAAATTGTTATCTAAAGAGATCAGATTTCAATCAAATTTTTAGTTTAAGAAATTAATTTTCAACCGAAAAAATGATAAAATATGGAATAGCAAACTTTTTCAAATTAAAAAAATTACTTTTAATACAAAAATTTTTTTTAACTAAATAGTTTAATCTTCTACCAAAGTAGTTAATTTTTCAATTTATAAATGAAAAACTTTTAATAACAAATGGAATGGCTACACTTTTAGATAAAAAAGTTAATTACAATTAAAAGTTAATTAAATTTAAAAGTTAATTAAAATTAAAAGTTAATTTTAATTTTATAATGTTCACTATTCCATTTTTTCGGTCAAAAATTAATTTACTTAGGTTTAATCTAACTGTTTTTAATTTAAAATAAAAATCTTTTTTTAGTCTTAATTAAATAATAATAATAATAAATAATTAATATCAATTGTAATCTTAATGTTAGTTAAAAATTCAGGTATACAGTAAATAATTACACTATATTATTGAAAGTTATATTATTTAGTTAACAATTCAAATATTTTCTTCGTTATCATTTTTGATTAGAATTTTTTAGTTATAATTTTTTTTGTAAATTTAACTACATTCTTTAAAATTGGCGTTTTAGCTTAGAATTAAAAAACTTGGAAAATATTAAAGTATTTGGATTAAAATGATCCTTTTTGTTGAAAAAACATTTTTAACTAAAAAAGATTACCTGGATTTTCAACTAAAAAATATCGATTTTCGATAAAAAGTAGAATACCTAAACTTTCAATTAAAAACTTTAATTTTTAATCGAAAGTATCTAAACCATTCCAATTTAACGAAAAAGCCGAATTATTTACAAAAAATTAATAAATTTCTTATTACAAAAACATTTATTTTTAACAATAGAAACGAATTTTTAAGAAAATAATTAAATTTTTTACCAAAAGAATAAATCTGCAACTAAAAATATTAATTTTTAATAAATTAGCCCAATTTTTAAATAAAAAATACGAATTTCCAAAAAATTACGTGAATATTCAGTTTAAAAAATTAATTTTTAGGAAGAAAAGTTCAAAGAAATAGTTAAGTTTTAAACGAAAAAGAGATTTTTGTTTTAAATTAATGAATTTTCAACAAACAGTATTAATTTTCTACCTTAATAGTTAAATTTTCAATTTATAAATAAAAAATATTTGATAAAAAATGTAATAGCTACACATTTTCAGATGAAAAAATTTAATTTTACAAAAAAAAAACATTTTTTAAATTAAATAGTTAAATTTTCAAGTGAATAGTTGAATCTTGTAACAAAGTAATTTATTTTTAATCCAAAATATTAATTTTTAACATAAAAGTTGATTTTGAACCAAACAGTCAAATTTGGGAAAAAAATTCATCCAAAAATGGAACAGCTACATTTTCAGATAAAAAAGTTAATTTTTAAGAAAAAAAAAACAAAAACATTATTTTAACAAAAAAGATTATTTTAATCTAAATACTTTAATTTTTACCAAATTTTTAAATTTAGTGGAATTTTGAATCCAAAAAGTTTTAATTTTCAAAAAAAAAAATTATTTTTAGCAAATTAATGTAATTATTTACGGTATACCTGAATTTTTAACTAAAAAAAAATGACCTGAATTTCCAACTGCAAAATATCGATTTTCAATAAAAAGTAGAATACTTAAACTTTCAGTTAAAAAATTTAATTTTTAATAATAATTAGTTTAATTTTCAAAACAAAAATAGTTTAATCTTCTACCAAAGTAGATAATTTTGCAACAAAAAATATAAATTTTTAAGAAAAAAGAGTTCATTTTTAAACAAGAAGTTAATTTTTAACAAAATACATTAATTAGTTGACATTTAAAAAAATTAATGTTGAAACTAAAGTATTCCAATTCAAACAAAAAAAGACGAATTTTTAACAAAAAGTTAATACATTTTTTACTAAAAACATTTATTTTCAAGAATAGAAACGAATTTTTAAGAAAATAATTAAATTTTTAACCAAAAGGATTATTGTTCAACTAAAAATATTAACTTTTAATAAATTAGCCCAAGTTTTAAATTTAAAATATGAATTTTCAAAAAAATATGTGAATATTCAGTTTAAAAAATTAAGTTTCATCAAAAAAAAATTCTAAGAAATAATTAAATTTTCAACGAAAAAGAGATTTTTATTTTACCTTAAAAAACAGTTGAATTAAACCTAAGTAGGTGAATTTTCAACCATGTAGTTAAATTGTTATCTAAAGAGATTAGATTTCAATCAAATTTTTAGTTTTAAAAATTAATTTTGAACCGAAAAAAATAAAAAAATGGAATAGCGAACATTTTCAAATTGAAAAAATTACTTTTAATGCAAAAAAAAACAACATTTTTAACTAAATAGTTTAATTTTCCAAAAAAAAGGTTTAATCTTCTACCAAAGTAGTTAATTTGTCAACCAAAAATATGAATTTTTAACACAAAATTTATTTTTTAACAGTATTAATTTTCTACCCTAGTAGTTAAATTTTGAATTTATAAAGAAAAAAATTTTTAATAAAGAATGGAATAGTCTTTCCTTTTTTAGATGAACAAATGTAATTTTACAAAAAACAAAATTTTAAATTAAATGTTTAAATTTTGAAGTGAATAGTTTTATCTTGTACCAAAGTAATTTATTTTTATCAAAAATATTAATTTTTAACATAAAAGTTCATTTTGAACTAAAGAGTCAAATTTTGAAAAAAAAAACATTAATTTTTTACCCAAATAGATTAATTTTCAACTAAAAATGGAACAGCTACATTTTCAGATAAAAAAGTTTATTTTTAACAAAAAAAAAAAGAAAAAAACATTTTTTCAAGAAAAAAGATTATTTTAATTTAAATAATTTATTTTTTACCAACTTTTTTAATGCGTTTGAATTTTCAATCCAGAAAGTTTGAATTTTCAGCAAAAAATGTATTTTTAGCAAAGAGAGGCGAATTTTCAACCAAGAAAAAATACTTGTTTGCAATAGAAGATTAAATTTAAATAAAAAAGCTGAATTTTAAACAAAACAGTTGAATTTACAACAAAAAATATAATTAAGAAATTCCAACCAAAAATGAATATTTAGAAAATATTTGAATTGTTAACTAAATAAATAAAACTTTTAACAAATTAGTGTAATTATTTACGGTATACCTGAATTTTTAACTAACATTAAGATTAAAATTTATATTAATTATTTATTATTAGTATTATTATTATTATTTAATTAGACTAAAAAGAGATTTATATTTTAAATTAAAAAGTAGTTGAATTAAACCTAAGTAGATGAATTTTTAACCAAATAATTAAATTTTTATCTAATGAGATCAGATTTCAATCAAACTTTTAGTTTAAAAAATAAATTTTCAACCGACAAAATGGAATAGGGAACATTTTCAAATTAAAAAAACTACTTTAAATGCAAAAAAAATGTTTTCAACTAAATTGTTTAATTTTCTACCAAAGTAGTTAATTTTTCAACCAAAAATATCAATTTTTAATAAAAAATGAAATAGCTATTCATTTTTAGATGAAAAAATGTAATTTCACAAAACAAAAATCATTTTTTAAATTAAATAGTTAAATTTTCAATTGAGTAGTTTAATGTTGCACCAAAGTAATTTATTTTTTATCAAAAATATTAATTTTTATCATAAAAGTTCATTTTTAACCAAAAAGTCCAATTTTGAAAAAAAGACATTAATTTTTAACCAAAAATGGAATAGCTACAATTTGAAATAAAAAAATTAATTTATAATAAAAAAAAAACATTTTTTGCAACAAAAAAGATCATTTTAATCCAAATACTTTAATTTTTACCAAGTTTTTAAAATTTTAAGCAAAAATGTCGATTTTTTTAGAATGTAGTTGAATTTAGAATCCAAAAATTTTGAATTTTCAAAAAAAAATTATTTTTAGCAAAGAGGTCCAATTTTCAACCAAAAAAAAGGACTTTTTTGCCATAGAAGATTAAATTTAAATAAAAAAAGCTGAATTTTGAACAAAAAAGTTCAATAACAAAAAAAATTATAACTAATAAATTCCAACCAAAAATGATAATTGAGAAAATATATAAATTAGCCCAAGTTTCAAATTAAAAATACGAATTTTCAAAAAAATACGTGAATATTCAGTTAAAAAATTAATTTTTTGCCTTTTTTAGAAGAAAAAATGTAATTTTACAAAACAAAAAACATTTTTTAAATTGAATAGTTAAATTTTAAAGTGAATAGTTTAATCTTGTACCAAAGTAAACATTTTCAGATAAAAAGTTAATTTTTAACGAAAAACAAAAAAAACATTTGGTCAACAAAAAATATTATTTTAATCCAAAAACTTTAATTTTCACCAAATTTTTTAATGCAGTTAAATTTTGAATCCAAAAAGTTTGAAGTATCAAAAAAAATTATTTTTAGCAAAGAAGATGAATTTTCAACAATGAAAAAAGACTTTTTGGCAATAGAAGATTAAATTTAAATAGAAAAAACTGAATTTCGAACAAAACAGTTCAAATAACAAAAAAAATTATCACTAAGAAATTCTAACGAAAAATGATAATTAAGAAAATATTTGAATTGTTAATTAAATAATAAAACGTTCAACAAATTAGTGTAATTATTTACGGTATACCTGAATTTTTAACTAAAATTAAGATTAAAATTTATATTAATTATTTATTATTATTATTATGTAATTAAGAATAAAATAAGATTTTTATTTTAAATTGAAAACAGTTGAATTA